>MJUU01017080.1:89395-184916 GCA_002080025.1 Modiolus philippinarum | reverse complement strand
GAAGGATATGGATTAAAGGTACATGAGAAGGATATGGATAAAAGGTATATGAGAAGGACATGGATTAAAGGTACATGGGAAGGATATGGATTAAAGGTACATGGGAAGGATATGGATTAAAGGTACATGAGAAGGATATGGGTTAAAGGTACATGAGAAGGATATGGATTAAAGGTACATGAGAAGGATATGGATTAAAGGTACATGAGAAGGATGTGGGTTAAAGGTATATGAGAAGGATGTGGATGAAAGGTACATGAGAAGGATATGGATTAAAGGTACATGAGAAGGATATGGATTAAAGGTACATGAGAAGGATATGGATTAAAGGTACATGAGAAGGACATGGATTAAAGGTACATGAGAAGGATGTGGATTAAAGGTACATGGGGAACGAAGTAATGGAACAACGTTTTTATTGTTGTTCTTCAACTTGAAGTCACCATGCGGTCTTCAACAATGAGCTATGCTCATACCTCATAGTAAGTTCAAGACGGGCCCTAGCAACCGGTTTGAGCGTAATTCATTGCTAGATGTCAAGCAACGCTTTATCTATGATTTATGACTCATTGATGCGGGATCGCCATCAAACATACAATTAACTGGCAAAGTGTTCTTACAACTGCTGTCATGCGTTGCCCGAGGCTTATAGAAGACAAACACAACATTTAAACAACCATAGGGCACTCATCGAATCAACAGTAAGAAAACTTGGCATTATAAAATCATCAGATGTGGGCATAATAATCAGATTTGAAATTACAAAAATATAATGACAAAATTTGAAAGTATGATAGTGCATTCATATGAGAAATTCTCTCAAAACAATTACACCATAACTGAAATGTATAAAGAGCATCCATATCTCTTACGGAGAGTCTTTTTACGGACCTAACACTACAGGAGAGACAAACTAAAGTATGAAATAACTAATGAATGGATATGGAGTAAGTGAGACAAAGTCTCTACAAATACAAGCAGTGGAACAATGAGGACTTCAACAATGAGCAATGTAAACCTAAAACTGTCCTCAGGTCTGACTTGACATATACGTATAAAATTAATAAAAAACACTTTTATAACAGCTTAAATCTTTGTTTATTATATTATCTAGTGGGTCACTGTGGGTGCTTTAGTTTGCAATGTTTTGTTTGTTTTGCGGATGTGTTATCACTAATATAACACATTTCTCTGAAATTCATAAGGATTTAACATAATAAATATGAAACATATCCATATTTGGAATAAAATAGCAGCGGTGTAGCTTACACACACACAAAAAAAAATGGTTGTACCTTCTTTAGTATTGTAAATGATGTCATTTCATTGTGATAAACTGTAACAAAGTCAAAATGTAAATAGTTTTATAGTTATATTCTGATTGAAGGACTACTTTTGTGGATGCATTGTGCCCAATAAAGATGTCATTACCATGGATGTTCTGCAACTCGACTCTGGTGTGGTGGAGTCCTTATTGAAACATAACATATGTTTTAATTCTGTTCTAATTTTCTTGTTCATTAAACAGAAAATAACTGAGTTACTGCAACAATTACTGAAAGTCAACCAATTAAAAGCAAACCAAATTATATCTCCACCAATATTATTCAATACGGAGGGATCGTCGTTTGTAAGGATGGTTAGTACTTCCATCGGCAGCCATAACATAATGAATAAAACCACAACACAACCGTAAATCTTCAGATCCTGAAAAAGATAATCAACCATGATTGATATCGACAGTAACAGTTGATCAAGTGTCACCGCTAAAAAAAAACAGTAAGCTGGGTACTGTTTAGGTAAAGTGTCACCGCTAGCAGTAAGCTGGGTACTGTTTAGGTAAAGATAAATGTTCAAATATCAAAAACCGTGACTCAACATTACTCCGAACAGGGACAAAACATTATCCAATGTTACTTAAAACAGAAATTCGATACTAATACTTGTTCAGAGACAAGGATAATTGCTGGTGAGGACTAGCCAGCTTTCAGATACTTAATTTTACTCCGGCAAACGAATACCAAAACCGGAATTCTAAAATTGAACATTGAAAACTTTTTTTTCAAAGAAATAACACACGTATACAAAATTAAAAAGGGAAAGGACCATAACAAAATAATAATGAAATAAATGAGTAATATTAAACCCTAATATATATCTGGTAAAATGGAATCCGAGGATTAAGGGATCACACATCTATTTAATTACGAATAAAGCTATACTGCTTTTACTTTAAATATCATTTCCAGAATATTCCCTCTTTTTATGTTGATCACTTTTATTCGGCAGATCATTACAATATTTCTATCTATGAATGAGAACAGACAAACTCTTTATTACCGAACTGACAGACCCGTTTTTTCATTGGCAATGTGACTTGTCACACTCGTGGAGCAGTTCATGGCTACCCCTCTGTATCACCTGATTATAGCTTTAGTTTTTCCTCGAAAGCTCATGCTTTAGTTTTGTTTTGTTTTTGTGCGTTTTTTAAATTTCATTTGCCTCTGTCGTGTTGTTTACATCTGTGCTTTTTCTGGAGTGTATTTTTTTTCGGTCGGTATTTTTAGTCCTCTGTATCTTAGTAAATCTAACATATGATGCGCTCATTTTGCAGCCTTTTTCACTATATTAAGAATTTGTAACGGTGTTGGTATGACAACACAAGAAGAACTTACCTTACTCCTAGACGACGAGATTCGGCGTGTCTATTCTCTGTTACTTTCCTCTGGAGCTCTTTGTTGTGTAATTATATATATACAGAACTTACCTTTCTCCTTGACGACGAGATTCGGCGTTTTTGTTCTCTGTTACTCTTCCCTGGAGCTCTGTGTTGTGTAATTATATATACAGAACTTACCTTTCTCCTTGACGACGAGATTCGGCGTGTCTGTTCTCTGTTACGTTCCCCTGGAGCTCTATGTTGTGTAATTATATATACAGAACTTACCTTTTTCCTTGACGACGAGATTCGGCGTATCTGTTCTCTGTTACGTTCCCCTAGAGCTCTATGTTGTGTAATTATATATACAGAGCTTACCTTTATCCTTGACGACGAGATTCGGCGTGTCTGTTCTCTGTTACGTTCCCCTAGAGCTCTATGTTGTGTAATTATATATACAGAGCTTACCTTTATCCTTGACGACGAGATTCGGCGTGTCTGTTCTCTGTTACGTTCCCCTGGATATTTTCGTTGTGTAATTACATACACAATATGTATATTCAACACAGCCATTATAACTATTGGTACAAAATAATGAACAATCATTATAGTAAGAGAGAAACCGTGCTTCATCCATCCCAATGGCCATAACTCTGTGCAAAATCCAGTCGATGTATCACCGAAAGAAAAATGTATTACTTTTGAAGAAAAAACTGCTGGTAATGAAATCGCAACAGCTAACAGGTAAGTGGCAATAACAATTCCACGTGCGGTGCGTTTCCTGATCCTGCGTTTTAGTGGTCTAGTTATTATGTAATGACGATCAAATGTAGTACTGACCATCATAAAGGATTTCTGTAGGATGAAACAATGTTGTAGATACTGTAGTACTGGACAAAATGCATCTGCAACTGGCCAAGTATCAGAGAAAAGTGAAATGATTCTCGCATATGGAACACTAAACATTGCTAATAGAATGTCACTTGCTGCCACAGTACTGAGGAAGAAATATGTGATGTTGAAACGTCTATTACGGGATAGTTTATATATGACGTTGAAGACGCAGACATTTCCAGTACAGCTGATGACGAATACGAGAATATACAGGGACAAAAACAAAAATAACAATCCATAAGATTTCTGCAGCTCCTTCTGATTCGAATCAAACGTGTAATTTTGGGTAAAATTTGTCTCGTTGAAAATATGATATAAAAAATCTACACCACTCATAGTTTATAGTCCTATTTTCAAAACAGCAAACCCGTTCTGCTCTAAGCATATCATTTTTCAGTTGGAGTAAAACGTGTTAATTTTTTCTTAAAAGCGTCAAAGATTGTAGTGTTGTCATGCCAACTCTTAATGAACTGGTGTAAATATGTTCAAATTAATATTAACCTGCTAATTCAAGCAGATGGATTTCCAAACGAATACCGAGATAACAACCAAACATCATAAATTAAGAACTCAGGACAATATAAGGATCACATACAGACATAGAACTCAAATGACAGAGACCAAACAAACAGAACATTATAATGATCACATACAGACAGAAACTCAAATGACAGAGACGAAACATACAGAACAATATAATGGTCACATACAGAGAACTTAAATGACAGAGACCAAACAAACAGAACATTAAAATGATCACAAACAGACAGAGAACTCATATGACAGAGACCAAACAAATAGAACAATATAATGATCACATACAGAGAGAAAACTCAAATAACAGAGACCAAACAAACAGGACAATATAATGATCACATACAGACAGAGAACTCAAATGACAGAGACGAAACAAATAGGACAATTTAATGATCACATACAGAGAGAGAACTCAAATGACAGAGACGATACAAGCAGGACAATATAGTGATCACATACAGAAAGAGAACTCAAATGACAGAGACGGAACAAACAGTACAATATAATGATCACATACAGACAGAGAACTCAAATGACAGAGATCAAGCAAACAGAACATTATAATGATCACATACAGACAGAGAACTCAAATGACAGAGACGAAACAAACAGGACAATATAATGATCACACACAGACAGAGAACTCAAATAACAGAGACGAAACAAACAGGACAATATAATGATCACATACAGACAGAAAAGTCAAATAACAGAGACGGATCAAACAGGATAATATAATGATCACATACAGACAGAGAACTCAAATGACAGAGACCAAGCAAACAGGTCAATATAATGATCACATTCAGACGGAAACTCAAATAACAGAGACACAACAAACAGAAAAGTATAATGATTACATACAGACAGAGAACTCAAATGACAGAGACCAAACAATCAGAACATTATATTGATCACATACAGACAGAGAACTCAAATGACAGAGACGAAACAAACGGTACAATATAATGATCACATACACACAGAGAACTCAAATGACAGAGACAAAAAAACAGTACAATATAATGATCACATACAGACAGAGAACTCAAATGACAGAGACCAAACAAACAGAACATTATAATGATCACATACAGAAAGAAACTCAAATGACAGAGACCAAACATACAGAACAATATAATGATCACATACAGAGAACTCAAATGAAAGAGACGAAACGAACAGGACAGTATAATGATCACATACAGATAGAGAACTCAAACAACAGGGAACAAACAAACAGAACATTTTAATGATCACATACAGATGAACTCAAATGAAAGAGACCAAACAAAGAGGACAATATAATGATCACACACAGACAGAGAAATCAAATGTCAGAGACCAAACAAACAGGACAATATAATGATCACATACATAGAACTCAAATGACAGAGTCCAAACAAACAGGACAATATAAAGATCACATACAGACAGAAAACTCAAATAACAGAGACGAAACAAACAGGACAATATAATGATCACATACAGACAGAAAACTCAAATAAGAGAGACTAAAGAAACAGGACAATATAATGATCACATACAGACAGAGAACTCAAATGACAGAGACGAAACTAAAGGACAATTAAATGATCACATAAGGAGAGAGAACTCAAATGACAGAGACGATACAAACCGGACAATATCATGATCACACACAGACAGACAACTCAAATGATAGAGACGAAACGAACAGGACAGTATAATGATCACATACAGATAGAGAACTCAAACAACAGGGACCAAACAAACAGACCAATATAATGATCACATACAGACGAACTAAAATGACAGAGACGAAACAATCAGGACAATAAAATGATCACATACAGACAGAAACTCAAATGACAGAGACCAAACAAAGAGGACAATATAATGATCACATACAGACAGAGAACTCAAATGACAGACACCAAACAAACAGGACAATATAATGATCACATACAGACAGAGAACTCAAATGACAGAGACCAAACAAACAGGACAATATAATGATCACATACATAGAACTCAAATGACAGAGACCAAACAAACAGAAAAATATAAAGATCACATACAGACAGAAAACTCAAACAACAGAGACGAAACGAACAGGACAATATAATTATCACATACAGACAGAAAACTCAAATAACAGAGACGAAAGAAACAGAACAATATAATGATCACATACAGACAGAGAACTCAAATGACAGAGACCAAACAATCAGAACAATATAATGATCACATTCAGACAGATAACTCAAATGACAGAGACGAAAAAAAGAGAAGGATATAATGATCACATACAGACAGAGAACTCAAATGACAGAGACCAAACAAACAAGAAAATATAATGATCACATACATAGAACTCAAATGACAGAGACCAAACAAAAATGACAATATAAAGATCACATACAGACAGAAAACTCAAATAAGAGAGACGAAAGAAACAGAACAATATAATGATCACATACAGACAGAGAACTCAAATGACAGAGACGAAACAAACAAGACAATATAATGATCACATACAGACAGATAACTCAAATGACAGAGACGAAAGAAAAGGACAATTAAATGATCACATATGGAGAGAGAACTCAAATGACAGAGACGATACAAACAGGACAATATCATGATCACACACAGACAGAGACCTCAAATGATAGAGACGAAACGAACAGGAGAGTATAATGATCACATACAGATAGAGAACTCAAACAACAGGGACCAACCAAACAGAACAATATAATGATCACATACAGACGAACAAAAAGGAAAGAGACGAAACAATCAGGACTATAAAATGATCACATACAGACAGAAACTCAAATGACAGAGACCAAACAAAGAGGACAATATAATGATCACATACAGACAGAAAACTCAAATGAAAGAGACGAAACAAACAGTACAATATAATGATCACATACAGACAGAGAACTCAAATGACAGAGACGAAACAAACAGTACAATATAATGATCACATACAGACAGAGAACTCAAATGACAGAGACCAAACAAACAGAACATTATAATGATCACATACAGAAAGAAACTCAAATGACAGAGACCAAACAAACATGACAATATAATGATCACATACAGAGAACTCAAATGATAGAGACGAAACGAACAGGACAGTATAATGATCACATACAGAGAGAGAACTCAAACAACAGGGACCAAACAAACAGAACAATATAATGATCACATACAGATGAACTCAAATGACAGAGTCGAAACAATCAGGACAATAAAATGATTACATACAGATAGAAACTCGAATGAAAGAGACCAAACAAAGAGGACAATATAATGATCACACACAGACAGAGAACTCAAATGTCAGAGACCAAACAAACAGGACAATATAATGATCACATACATAGAACTCAAATGACAGAGTCCAAACAAACAGGACAATATAAAGATCACATACAGAAAGAAAACTCAAATAACAGAGACGAAACAAACAGGACAATATAATTATCACATACAGACAGAAAACTCAAATAAGAGAGACTAAAGAAACAGGACAATATAATGATCACATACAGACAGAGAACTCAAATGACAGAGACGAAACTAAAGGACAATTAAATGATCACATAAGGAGAGAGAACTCAAATGACAGAGACGATGCAAACAGGATAATATCATGATCACACACAGACAGAGAACTCAAATGATAGAGACGAAACGAACAGGACAGTATAATGATCACATACAGATAGAGAACTCAAACAACAGGGACCAAACAAACAGACCAATATAATGATCACATACAGACGAACTAAAATGACAGAGACGAAACAATCAGGACAATAAAATGATCACATACAGACAGAAACTCAAATGACAGAGACCAGACAAAGAGGACAATATAATGATCACATACAGACAGAGAACTCAAATGACAGACACCAAACAAACAGGACAATATAATGATCACATACAGACAGAGAACTCAAATGACAGAGACGAAACAATCGGGACAATAAAATGATCACATACAGACAGAAAACTCAAACAACAGAGACGAAACAAACAGGACAATATAATTATCACATACAGACAGAAACCTCAAATAACAGAGACGAAAGAAACAGAACAATATAATGATCACATACAGACAGAGAACTCAAATGACAGAGACCAAACAAACAGAAAAATATAATGATCACATTCAGACAGATAACTCAAATGACAGAGACGAAAAAAAGGGAAGGATATAATGATCACATACAGACAGAGAACTCAAATGACAGAAACCAAACAAACAGGAAAATATAATGATCACATACATAGAACTCAAATGACAGAGACCAAACAAAAATGACAATATAAAGATCACATACAGACAGAAAACTCAAATAACAGAGACCAAACAAACAGGACAATATAATGATCACATACAGACAGAAAACTCAAATAAGAGAGACGAAAGAAACAGAACAATATAATGATCACATACAGACAGAGCACTCAAATGACAGAGACGAAACAAACAAGACAATATAATGATCACATACAGAGAGATAACTCAAATGACAGAGACGAAACAAAAGGACAATTAAATGATCACATATGGAGAGAGAACTCAAATGACAGAGACGATACAAACAGGACAATATAATGATCACACACAGACAGAGACCTCAAATGATAGAGACGAAACGAACAGGAGAGTATAATGATCACATACAGATAGAGAACTCAAACAACAGGGACCAAACAAACAGAACAATATAATGATCACATACAGACGAACTAAAATGACAGAGATGAAACAATCAGGACAATAAAATGATCACATACAGACAGAAACTCAAATGACAGAGACCAAACAAAGAGGACAATATAATGATCACATACAGACAGAAAACTCAAATGAAAGAGACGAAACAAACAGGACAATATAATGATCACATACAGACAGAAAACTCAAATAACAGAGACGAAAGAAACAGAACAATATAATGATCACATACATAGAACTCAAATGACAGAGACCAAACAAACAGGACAATATAAAGATCACATACAGACAGAAAACTCAAACAACAGAGACGAAACAAACAGGACAATATAATTATCACATACAGACAGAAAACTCAAATAACAGAGACCAAACAAACAGGACAATATAATGATCACATACAGACAGAAAACTCAAATGACAGAGACCAAACAAACAGAAAAATATAATGATCACATACAGACAGATAACTCCAATGACAGAGACGAAAAAAATAGAAGGATATAATGATCACATACAGACAGAGAACTCAAATGACAGAGACCAAACAAACAGGAAAATATAATGATCACATACATAGAACTCAAATGACAGAGACCAAACAAAAAGGACAATATAAAGATCACATACAGACAGAAAACCCAAATAACAGAGACCAAACAAACAGGACAATATAATGATCACATACAGACAGAAAACGAAACTGTTACTCCTTGAAACACGTGTACAGCATAACAAATTTTTACTGTTTATAATGCAACTTTGGTATTTTTGTATTTTAAGAGAACTTCACGGACAAAGATTTATTACTACTGCCCCAGAGAACTTCACGGACAGAGATTTATTCCTGCGTCAAACCTCTTCAAGAACAGATGTTTATTACTACTGCTTCAGAGAACTTCACGGACAAATGCTTATTACTGCGCCAAAGAACTTTATGGGTAGAGGTTAATTACCACTGCTTCAGAGAACTTCACGGAAAGAGGTTTATTACTACTGCTTCAGAGAACTTCACGGACAGAGGTTTAATAATGCGTAAGAGAACTTCACGGACAGATGTTTATTATTACTGCCCCAGAGAATTTCACGGACAGAGATTTATTACTGCGTCATCCTTAAAATTTTGATTTTCGGTATAATTTTTTTGAAAAATAGAAATTTTCGGAATTTTAAATATTTTCACAATTTCGACTTTCTTACTTCTGGATCGTATAAATTTGAATATATATCTAATAATTGCCAATGCAATAATAATAATTTATGATATGTAAGCAACAAATTATGTGAAAACATTTTAGAGACAGACTTATTGCGGGATCAGAAATGCCAAAATTAGCACCCGTCCCTCTTAAAATTAAGGGAAAATTTTAAATATTCAGGCTCTAAATGATAAAAAGATAATGTCTAATGCAAATTATTGTGTGTATTTCACCAAAGCTGACATGCAGAAGTCCATTTAAGTAGATTCAGACTTTTTAAGGGGTCTTTTTGGCCCTTCTGCTCGAAATTTTATGAAAATTGGAATTTTCCGTTTACAGAATTATTGCTAATTTGACTTAGAGGTGTAAAAACTTCACGAATTCGGTATATATAACGTAAAAATGTTGATAAAATATCCTTTCACTATATCTAAGCTATTAGAATATATGCTTTTGAACATTTTTGTCTAACTAAACTCTCATAAATTGCAAACATATTACCTCTCCCCTCCCCCCAAAAAAAATTTTTTCAGCACAATTTATTTTATTTTATTCAGCTTGGAAAGCTTCAACATTGATAAAGGTCCAATAATATAACATTTCAAACACAAAAAAGCACAGAGACTCCCATATATAACAAATAAGATCATGCACGAGGTTTATGGGCAGTTATACAACAATTAAACTTTGAATTTTGTAGAATTCCGAAATGCTGAAAATTCCCATTTTTCAGGGAAATTATCAAAAATATTCAATTTTACTCGTATTTTCTGCGTTAGAACTGCAAATTGCGATAAATCAAATGCATTTTTTAAAAGAAAGTAAAAATATTCGTATGTTTTGGTCATATATATGTACAGACAGGCATATTTTGGGCATTTTTAAGCATCAGTTTCTTGGGGTAGGGGTAAAATTTTCGGAATTTAGAGTTACATTGAACACTCCTGGATTTTCTACACATTGTTTTAAAATTACTTGTATATCCCCAAGAACAATGAATTGGCAAACCTGCCGATAAATCCTCCAGATTCGCCACATATAACTATTATAAAGTGAATTTTGGACAAATCTGAAATGCTGAAAATTCCCATTTTTCATCAGTTTTGTACCAAATATTGAGTTTAATTTGAGAAGTGGGACTTAAAATGACAGATCATGATAAATTAATGCAACATTGTTATATTGAATGCAGACTTTGCGTGTTTTGGTTATTTTCATGCGAATATAGACAATAAATTTATTATTGTCGGGTGAATTTGTTGGGGAAGGGGTAAGATTTTAGGGTCGCATTAAACACTCTTATTTTTTCTAAACAATGTTTTAAGACAACTGATGTATCACAAATAACAATTAAAAGGCATATCTGCCGACATATCCTCCAGATTTTACATATATTACGACTTAACAGTGAACGTTGGACAAATCTGAAATACAGAAAATCCTCATTTTCAACAATTTGGGACAAAATATTGAGTTTAAGTCAACAAATAGCTGTTAAAATACCAAATCATGATGTTATTCATGCAACATTGTCATATATAAAACACATTATTCGTGTTCTGGTTATTTTTATGCGAACATAGAGACAAAATTGACAATTTTAGGGAAAATTTGTTGGGGTAGGGGTAAGAATTTCGGTATTTAGAGTCAAATTAAACACTCCTTGTTTTTCTAAGCAATTTTATCGACAACTTATATATCCCTAAGAACAATCAATTGGCATATCTGCAGATATATCCTACAGATTTTGAATGTATAACAATTTAAACGTGAACTTTGGCTAAATCTGAATTGTAGAAAATGCCCATATTTCATAAATTTCGGGCAAGATATCGACTTTAAGTCAACAAATGGCTGTTAAAGTACGAAATCACAATATAATTCATGCAACCTTGTCATATACAACACACAATTTGCGTGTTTTGGTACTTTTTATGCGAACATAGACAAAAAATTGACAATTTTAGAGTCAATAGAAAAAAATGACATTTTAGGGTAAATTTGTAAGGGAAGGGGTAAGTTTTATAATACGTCAGAACTGCCATAATGTGTACCATAACTGAGAGATACCAATCCGCAATTTGAAGCGATTGAAAGGAAAACTTTGATAAAAAGAGAAATTTTGGGTGGGTCTAATAAGGGGCCTTCTCCAATATGTTCTCCTTTAATGTTAAGACATTTGCCTATCCGGAGTTCCTATCGTCATTCATGTTCTCCTTTAATATTAAGACATTTGGCTATCCGGAATTCCTATCGTCATTTATGTTCTCCTTTAATGTTAAGACATTTGGCTATCCGGAGTTCCTTCCGTCATTTGTGTTCTCCTTTAATATTAAGACATTTGGCTATCCGGAGTTCCTTACGACATTTATGTTCTCCTTTGATGTTAAGACATTTGGCTGTCCGGGGTTCCTATCGTCATTGATGTTCTCCTTTAATATTAAGACATTTGGCTATCCGGAGTTCCTATCATCATTTATGTTCTCCTTTAATGAACTGCCATAATGTGTACCATAACTGAGAGATACCAATCCGCAATTTGAAGCAATTGAAAGGAAAACTTTGATTAAAAGAGAAATTTTGGGTGGGTCTAATAAGGGGCCTTCTCCAATATTGCGTGCAGGTTATGCTCATGTTAACATGTTTAATTTTGAAGAGGGGATATAGAAGGACTGAAAAATATGGATGGGGATAATTTAAAGTGGGGGGCGGGTATACGGGGGTTATTCCAGCCCATGGACTATTATTTTTGCTTCAGAGAACACCAATGACAGAATTTTATTACTACTGCTCAAGAGAACTTCACGGACAAAGGTTTATTACTATTGCTTCAGATAAATGAGGAAGGACACTATCAAAGTTCCAAAACCATGGTATTTTTCGGAGTTTTACTTTTCCTGTGGTTTTGGACAATAAATAGCTTAAAAATAATAAAATATTTAGTGCTAGATGATAGTGGATATAGGTAATATATAGGAGTACAGCAAAGTCTATTCGCTGACAAATGTATGAGGCAATTCTAAATATCATTTATTTTAAAAAAATACGAAGTAAATGCACTTAAGCAATTATCAAATAGATAAATAAATAAATAAATAGATATAATCATGTTTTTAAAGTCTTTGTTCTTCGAATATACACTTAACAATAAGCACACCTCCATCAGCCAATATAAACTACATGATTCTGCTGGGCAATAATCACATGATGTTGCATCACGTAGTCTTGCAAGAAAAAAAATACTGCCAGACAAAAGCACCCATAATTGTACAAAAAACTAAGGAAATTACAATCAGGATCTTATAAAAATGTGAATGTAAGATTTTGAATGTGTACCACATGAGTTATTATCTCATTTACAAAAACACTACGACCATTCAAATGTTTATTCGTGCCGACACTAAACTATGCAAGAAAGACAAAGTAGTTACAATTACTATGATATCATATTGATAATTTTTTTTAGATTTCTAACTTTGAAACATTGAGGCATTTTTGTCTCTATTCTCTGATCTTGAGACATTGAGAAAATTTTGTTTCTCACCTTGCGACATAGAGATAACATTCCTGTTATCTTGAGCCACAGGGCCGTTTCTCCATTAATTTTAAGACATTATTGCATTTTTCTCTAATCTTGAAACATTGAGGCATCTTTCCTCTAACCTGGGTATTTTTTGTATTTTAAAACACATCTGCAAACGAATACCGAGGCATTTTTTCCTCCAACCTTGAGACATTAAGGATTTTTTTTCTTGTTACTATAAGCCATTGAAGCATCTTTCTTCTAGCTTTGAAACTTTGAGGCATTTACCTCTAACCGAAGATATTGAGGCATTTCTCCTCTAATGTTCAGACATTGAGACTTTTCTCTCTTACAATGAGGTACTGGGGAATTTTTCCTATAACATTTTGACACTAAGTCCTTTGTCCTAAAAGCGTCAGATTTTGAGGCATTTCTCCTCTAATGTTAAGATATTGGGGCGTTTTCCGTCCAACCTTGAGACATTCAGGATTTTTTCTTGTAACCATTGTATGTCATTGAGACATTGAAGCATTTGCCCTGAAACTGTGAGAAAATGATGCATGTCTCCTTTAATATTAAAACGTTTGGCTATCCGCAGTTCCTATCGTCATTTATGTTCCCCTTTAATGTTAAGACATTTGGCTATCCAGGGTTCATATCGTCATTTATGTTCTCCTTTAATTTAAGACATTTGGCTATCCGGAGTTCCTTACGTCATTTATGTTCTCCTTTAATGTTAAGACATTTGGCTATCCGGAGTTCCTATCGACTTTTATGTTCTCCTTTAATATTAAGACATTTGGCTATCCGGAGTTCCTATCGTCATTTATGTTCTCCTTTAATGTTAAGACATTTGGCTATCCGGAGTTCCTTCCGTCATTTATGTTCTCCTTTAATGTTAAGACATTTGGCTATCCGGAGTTCCTATCGTCATTTATGTTCTCCTTTAATATAAAGACATTTGGCTATCCGGAGTTCCTATCGTCATTTATGTTCTCCTTTAATGTTAAGACATTTGGCTATCCGGAGTTCTTTACGTCATTTATGTTCTCCTTTAATGTTAAGACATTTGGCTATCCGGAGTTCCTTACGTCATTTATGTTCTCCTTTAGTGTTAAGACATTTGGCTATCCGGAGTTCCTATCGTCATTTATGTTCTCCTTTAATATTTAGACATTTGGCTATCCGGAGTTCCTTACGTCATTTATGTTCTCCTTTAATATTAAGACATTTGGCTATCCGGAGTTCCTATCGTCATTTATGTTCTCCTTTAATATTTAGACATTTGACTATCCGGAGTTCCTTACGTCATTTATGTTCTCCTTTAATATTAAGACATTTGGCTATCCGGAGTTCCTATCGTCATTTATGTTCTCCTTTAATATTAAGACATTTGGCTATCCGGAGTTCCTTACGTCATTTATGTTCTCCTTTAATATTAAGACATTTGGCTATCCGGAGTTCCTTACCTCATTGATGTTCTCCTTGAATATTAAGACATTTGGCTATCCGGAGTTCCTTACGTCATTCATGTTTGTCTCTAGTCGGTTATGTGTTTGTGTGTTCCATTATGGGCTGTGACTTGTGGTTGTAATGTTCGGCCATTGTAGGTGTTTACTAATATTTTGACTTTATAATTAATTGAGGCATTTTCCCTCTTACAAAGAGATTAAGACATTTGGCTATCCGGAGTTCCTATCGTCATTGATGTTCTCCTTTAATATTAAGACATTTGGCTATCCGGTGTTCCTATCGTCATTTATGTTCTCCTTTATGTTAAGACATTTGGCTATCCGGTGTTCCTATCGTCATTTATGTTGTCCTTTAATATAAAGACATTTGGCTATCCGGATTTCCTTACGTCATTCATGTTCTTCTTTAATGTTAAGGCATTTGGCTGTCCGGAGTTCCTTACGTCATTTAGTCTTCCTTTAATATTAAGACATTTGGCTATCCGGAGTTCCTTACGTCATTGATGTTCTCTTTTAATGTTAAGACATTTGGCTATCCGGAGTTCCTAACGTCATTTATGTTCTCCTTTAATATTAAGACATTTGGCTATCCGGAGTTCCTTACGTCATTGATGATCTCCTTTAATGTTAAGACATTTGGCTATCCGGAGTTCCTTATGTCATTGATGTTCTCCTTTAATATTAAGACATTTGGCTATCCGGAGTTCCTTACGTCATTGATGTTCTCCTTTAATGCTAAGACATTTGGCTATCCGGAGTTCCTTGCGTCATTTATGCTCTCCTTTAATGTTAAGACATTTGGCTATCCGGAGTTCCTTACGTCATTGATGTTCTCCTTTAATATTAAGACATTTGGCTATCCGGAGTTCTTTACGTCATTCATGTTTGTCTCTAGTCTGTTATGTGTTTGTGTTTTCCATTATGGGTTGTGACTTGTGGTTGTAATGTTCGGCCATTGTAGGTGTTTACTAATATTTTGACTTTATAACTAATTGAGGCATTTTCCCTCTTACAAAGATATTTTGAGGAATTTGTCCTTTAACATTAAGACATTGTGTCATTTTTCTTCTAAAATTGAAACGTTTGGACATTTGAATTCAAACCGAGACATAGACATTGAGATTCCCTCTCCTCTTGAGATTTTGGAATGATGACTTCAAGATGAAGAACAACAGTTAAAGCATTGTTCCATTTGCTTGGTCTTGCCGTGTGTTTGGGGGATTTGTTCCTGTACATTTACTCCATATTCTTTTATTTGTTAATTTGGAACTTTGGTATTCAGTTATTTGGAAGTATTTATATAACATTGAAATGATTTTTCTGAATTACATGCAAGTCCATTTATACAAAACGGATATTCAAATAATTAGACACATTTAAATAATCTTTTAAACTAAACGCAATTTAGGATTTAAATTTCTTTATCAATTTTTGGCATCTTCAATCGTATTTTGAATTGTCGTATACAGCCATTGTTTTCAATGTTATCAAACGCCAATCTTATTAATGTATAATTTAAATCGTCTTCCATCTTCAAGTTATCTATTTGTAAATATATTGTATGGTAAGTTTTTTACATTGTTTATTTTAATTTCTTTATTATTTCGCCAAGTTTTTAATACCAACAAATTCCAGCGAATTAGCGAGTATAATGTATATAAAGATGTCCTTTGTCATTTCGCTGTTTACATTGTTCATAGAAATCCATGAATACCCTGATACCATGCAAAGTAAACAAAAGAAATGTTCAGCATAAAATGAGTCCTGACTTTTTGTTTACTTAATTAATGGCTGTGATACGCCCGTCCCAATTCTGACGCAAAGTTATGAAATTCTTTTTTTTTTTGTGGAATTAAAAGCTCCATCTGATCATTGCTGATATATAACAGAGATTTATTGGTATATATCCTGGGTAGGAAGGTAACTAGAATAGAGACAAAAGGCAAACAACATTACTTCATCTGAAGCAATTCTATAATCATTCTTAAAATGATTTGGTGAGTTACCACCATTAGGGACTTCCACTATATATCATTTTCTTTTACCGGACAATTCTAATTAAAAAAAAAACTGTCCGTATTTCCTTTTCCGTACAAACACAGAAGTGGAGGTCGATACTCCGAATGGAGGCTTTTTGAATGTTTACAGGTGCAGAAAAGGATGACTGCCACATTTAATAAAGGATACTTCTTTGATATCTAACTTGTATTGCATTAATAATATCTTGACGTTTTATTCATTTAGAGAAATGTGGAAATTGGAAACAACTTAATACCGAATTTACTGTGAATTTACTTTCTGTAAATGCTCTTTGCGACAACTTTGTCTCCTCAGTGCAGATAAAATCTAAACGTGTGGAAGACCATAAACTCAAAGATTTGAAAAAACTGACACAGAAAAGATAACCAATATGATCTAAATATAAAACTAAAACCAGATAGGGACAGAAATGATTTTTTCCCAATACGGTGTGAACAGTCTCATTTGAAACTACGTTTCTGGATAGGGTATTGCTCATCAAAAGTATTCTGTATAGCTGTAAACATTTATCACCAGCCATGTTGTCCCCTCTATATATCTAATGACATAGTCTTCCCTCTGGCTAGTTGGACATTCTAGTACGTTCAATTGTCTTTCCAATTACTGTCTTGTTTGTGTATCTTGCTGGTCGAGATAACATACACCATCAGCTGCAAACCGCTTTCTATCAACCATAGCCTCTAAATAGTTTAGCCAGCTTCTACGGTTCTTTCAGATTCCAAACTAACTAGTCCTGGATGAATTCCGTAGGGGAATCTGAGTCGGGTCTTTTCACAACTTATGTCCATTTGTGTTGTGGGGCCAGTTGTGTGGGAAACAGTGATTATCGATGAGATACTGAAGATTTAGCGTTTCACTTTCAGATTCCTCCCATTTAATAAGCAGATTTGAATGAAATTGTCACAAATTTTGTTTGTAAGTCAGATTCTTTTTCGAATGTCAACATGTTTTTTGTGCCTTCTGTAAGATGTACAAAAAGTGCAATATACTCCATGGTAGGATGGAACTAATTAATCTTGGCGGGAAAATATAACAGTTTACTCAGGGTAGTTATTTCTGATGTTAAATTCTCTAATAAGTGGCATGTTTTTCCAATGGTGGTATTATCGTCTAAAAGTTGAGAAGTCTAGAACTTTTTTTGTACATATTTACCAATTCATGTTGTCGACAATCCCACTGATCGCATTTAATTAAACATTCATTCGGCTTACCCATCTGTTGCAAGGAATATCTCCCGGAAATTCGTTTGTCGAAACTATATCGTTATGGAATTTTTCACTTTGGAAGTTGAGGAGTTTTTCTTTGCACGTTTTTATTTTATACGTCCACCAAGTTGTAGTTGGAAACACGTACCAGGGAACATGCTTGAAGAATACATGTCTCCTTATGTTGGGGAACCTTCCTGGACATGCTGGATTTGCCTTTTCTCTTTGAACTTCCCCTGATATGATTGTTTATTTTGGATATATGTCCTTCCATCGGACCATAATTCAATTCAAAGCTTTCCTCAAACATCTGTATTATACCACTTAAGATTGTTTATATTGCAGTTGTTATGTTGTGATGTTATATAACAAAAAAGTTAGGGGTATGCAGAAGGGCTAATCCGATTATTACTTCAATAGAAAAACCAAGGAAAATATATAACTGCATTTCTTTATGAGATATCTATACATATATAGACGTGCATAAAAATATATTTATTCTAGCATTAAAACAAAGCTAAATACTGTACATATAAATAAGAACTTCTGTTTATTAATCTTTCTAATCTACTATATAAACAGGCCTTTTCTTTTTCCTCTTATTCCTTGGATGGTTTTCGCTCTGCTCGGATTCTTCGGCTTCGTTAAATCCATTGATGACGGATACAAAATCCTGCACTTTGCAAAACCTGTTCATTTGTTAAAACAGTCTTGTATCACCCCTCTTTTGGATTAGGTAATCGGAATCAGTTATAACATTTTTGTGTTGTATTCAATGCTGCTAGACAAAGACAATTTGAATTTCAGCGGGGAAATATTTTTTGCTCCATCCGATGTTAATCTGTCGCGTGATCTCAGAACAACGGATGAGGAATTGTCATGGGACATCAGAATTAATGTAGAAAAGATGACAGGAAACACCTACAATGGCCGAAAACCACAATCACATGTCACAATACACCATTGAACCGCACAAGAAAAACAAAAATCGGAAGGTCCAATGTTTGACTGTCATTGGACACCAGAACATCTGTTTACTGATGATGGTCACTGAAAACAGAGGGAAAATAACAATTATCATGTTTCGTCAGTTTTCTTTCTCACTTCTGACACCAAATTAATTTGAATCTTATCTCTTAACTAAGAAGATATACCTTGAATTTTTCTACCAATATTTTGGGACTATAATCTGTCAGCACAATGCATAGTTTTAAGGTGTCTAAGTGGTATTATTCCGCCATTTTTGTCTAATACTTGTTCATTTAGGTTTCATTCAAGAGAAATTTAACAAAATAGTTATCTAAAATGAAAAGAAAGTTCAAATGTATTTAAAATTTATATTCCTTATCATTTTTATATATTTTCATTACAAAAACGTGAGCTAAAGCACATGAGCTTTAAATCTGTTGCTTGATTTACAGACCACAGAAATTATTCAAGGAAGATAATTTGATCAAATAATTTAACATAGATATCACTAGAGAAATGAACATTTTGCAATTTTTCTCTCTTATTTCAACGGTGACCCCTAATTTTTATATGTAAACTGCATAAGGATAATTGAGTACATGCAAAGTATGAAAAAATTCTATAATGGCTTTTTTAAACTATCCTCTCGTATAATCATTTGCCCTATCATTTATCCTGAAATTTTCAATTTCAGGTTTCGCGCTTATATGCATGGTGACCCCCAAATTTTATTTTACATTTTGAACAAGAATAAAATTATGTTTCTACACAGAAAATTTCACAAAATTCTATAATAGGAAATTAATACCCTTCAGACACCTTAAGCCATAGTACTCGGAAACATCCTTACTTATCTACATTAAAAAAATCAACGCCACAAACCAAGGGTTCACCACAAAATTTCATACGCATCAGAAATATTAATTTCTATATCAAATTTTCTAATATGGACTCGTGCATGTTATGAAATTTCAATACCTATGTACATGTTTGCTGAAATTATAAAATTTGTATATCGTAACATATCAGACCCCTTCGAAACAACGGATGTGGAATATTTAAATACCGAAGTTACTGTTAATTTATTTTCTGCATATGCGCATTTCGACAACTCATGTCTCATCAGTGCAGATCAAACCAAAACATTTGGAAGTCTATTAACCGAAAACTTGTAAAAGCTGATAGAGAACAAATAACCAAAAGGACCTAAAGAGGAAAGCCAAAATTCAGCTAAGGACAGAGCTATGCACGAGGGAGATACTCCTTAGTTTTAAACAAGATTTTGTAAAATTTAGATATTGCAAGTTTCAAGAAAGTATTTACAAATATCGACGCCCAAAGAAATGTGATAAAGAAGGATGATAAATAAAAGATTTAAAAATATTGAATTGTTTTTGTCATGTTTGAATTTAAATGCAGACTAAAAATATTTCTTTTAACACCCTTTTTATGCTAAAATTCATGAAATTTGTATACAGCAATGCATTAACCCTTTGGAAAGGATATGATGAAATAAAATTTTCAAACAAACTGAATTTAATTCGTCATCTTTAACAAGTTTTTCGGTTAATGGACTTCCAAATGTTTTGGTTTGATGCACTAATGAGACATAGGTTGTCGAAATGCGCATATGCAGAAAATAAATTAACAATAACATCGGTATTTTGTTATTTTTTGAAAAATTGAATTTAAACAGCGGACTTAAAATCTTACTTACCATGCTTTATTTATGATTAAAAATCACAAAATATCAAACTCTTTTGAAAGAATAAGATGTAGTAATTACAGACCCGTCCATATTGCCAAAACAGAACATCAAAATCAGATACATATAAAACTACGCTCTCTCGAAATAGAATGATTGCATACATATATCATTAGCTCTTGTCCATAAACCCGTATAGAACTTTAAAACAGAATTTTTTTCTATTCGGCACATCTGTTTTAGCGCGCATTGCATCAATATGTTAAAGCGGGATTTTTTTTATACCAGCACGTGTTTCACTGTATTTGTCCATATTAGAAAGTTGAATATATAAATTGATATTTCTTATGCCTACCCACAGATTTACCGCGAGGTATATTTCCCCAAAATTTTAAAATAGAGTATACGAATTTTATGGAAAAATAATTTTTCACTGGAGATTTGTAAATTACAATAACTATACATCTTTGTCAAACTCTTTGAACTTTACATCTAGGAAGTCACCCCGGATTCTGCTATGTCCCGCGAATCTGCCGTTCGTTCGCCCACAGAAAGGCCACAAGTATCATTCTATTTGATTGCTAACTTGTAATATTAAAATGCATATAACAAATAACCTGGATGTTGGATGTTGTCTCCTTGACATTTACCCCATCCTTTCTTTTTCATATTTTTAACATTTAACATACGAAAGTTTAATAAAAAAAGGAGAATTATTAGCTATAAATATGATACACGAAGTGGATTTGTTTATAGATTCTGTTTTGTGGTTTCCGTTTCTGATTGGATGAACTAATATACCTAAATAATGTGAGTAGAATACACAAGGAACAAGATTACGTAAATGAAAGTCCAGAGACTGAGATTTCTGTTTCTCGTTTCTCAATGGCCAAAACTGTAATTTGCGTTTTCGATTTAAACAAACACTACAAACTAAAAGTCTGAAATGGGCACTTTTTTCCAGTACAGGTCCAGACTGGTCGAGACAGGTCGAGACTCTTTCAGTACTAAATCAGACTGTTCGAGACATGTCGAGACTCTTTCAGTACTATACCAGACTGATCAAGACAGGTCGAGACTCTTTCAGTACTATATCAGACTTGTCAAGACATGTCGAGACTTTCCAGTACAGGTTCAGACTGGTCGAGACAGGTCGAGACTCTTTCAGTACTAAATCAGACTGGTAGAGACAGGTCGAGACTCTATCAGTACTAAATCAGACTGGTCGAGACATGTCGAGACTCTGTCAGTACTAAATCAGACTGGTCAAGACAGGTCGAGACTTTCCAGTACAGGTTCAGACTGGTCGAGACAGGTCGAGACTCTTTCAGTTATATTTCAGACTTGTCGAGACAGGTCGAGAATTTTTCAGTGATAGTCCAGAATAGTCGAGACAGGTCGAAACTAGTTCAGTAAATTTCAGACTGGACAAGACTTTGGTCGAGACTACTTTAAAAATTTGCAGACAAATTGAGACTGGTCAAGTACTTTTCAGTACGTTTCAGACTTTTAGTGTTTTGTGGTAAAATATTTCCGATTTCAATTGGATACGGCAGTTTTGTACGAAAACCACAGTTTCCGCTCGATTTTAATCGACACTGCCATTTTTATCATGCAAAATGCAAGGTGTTTCGCAAAAAACTATGTATTTCGATCGAAAACTTCAGTTATGGGCTTTATAACCCGTGATCTAAAAATGAATGGATGTTTTCAATTTTACAAAGACCAAATTACAAATTTCAAGGATTTAAAAGTCTCATAACTTCCTTCTGTTACTCGACTTTCCTGAAAATCTCAAATGAAATGATCAATGCGTTCTCCGTTAGAGTTTGAAGTATGGAGGAGCAGGAGTGGCAATTTATATATTTTGAGGAAATTCAAAGTCCTATAAATCTCGCATAGAGATTCTTCCGACAAAGAATATCAAAAGGGAGCTTTCTTCCGACATACCCAACAAATATGCAACGTAGCAGTTAAATGACAGACACCAACATACCATGATACGTTCCGTCAAAAACGGGCATACAAAACTTGATAGATATACAAGGACCTGAGATAGGTATCCGATGTATAAGTGTTGATTTATATTGTTCCTATACTCAACCTTTTATACACAAAAAACAAACAAAACAAACGATTTGAAAACAATAGAACAATACGAGTGTTGCTTCATTGATTGGGTTTACCATGTACATGTAGTCTTATGTGCATGATGTGCATTTACTCCATATCCCTTTAATGATTAATTGAACCAAACAAATTTTCATAAGGGTGATTTGTTCCACTCATTAGGAGGTCTTTATAACTTTATAACTCACGATCTTCCCAGATGACAACAGATCTTTCCCTCTACAACTGAAGTTTGTTTTTCCTCTATCGGATTTGAATTTACTACCGGAGTTGACATGTTCAACACGGCGGATGTCTTATAAGAAGCAGGAGATGCTTACTCTACTGGTACACCTGATCTCACTCATTGTTTTTATTGGGTCCGTGTTGTTCGGACGGTTCGGTTCTCACTTTCTTTGGCAAGCCTATCGGTAAGATACGTTACATTCTAAACATCTGAGCTAATACATAAAAACTTCTACATGTGCACGGTGTTCTGGTAGAATCTAATAAAGAAGTAAGTGAGAACCGAACCGTCAATCAAAAGAACGAAAAATAAATGGACAATGGCAAAATCAGACACACTAAGAAACAAAGACACCACTTGAGTACGGGACAAAAAAGAAAAATGAAGACACACATACAAGAAATACCATCAATATAATTGTTTATTGTTTATTTTCATAGCGTTCTGTAATCCAAGATTTGGGAAAGATTTTCAAATGGTTTTCCCGTCAAAAAAAGATATTACAAGAGGCAATAGTTTTATTATTTGATTTCAGCAGATAGCACTTCATCATGGATACATTTACCAAGTGCATGAAATTTTTGATTATTGCATTGAACTTCCTACTTCTAGTAAGTTATTGTAATATCTTTATTGCTTCAATGTTAATGTAGTCTGGAAGAATAAATATAAACAGATCTATGTATCTAATTTTCTTTGTGAATTATAAAAAGATACTTCCAGTTTAAAATGGTTTGGCTTTTTTGTACGATTTCAAAAAAAGAAGGAGAAAAAAAATACATTACAAAAGAAAAAACAACATTTATTGAAAAATGAATATTTAGCAACTGTCCTCTCAGAAAAAAGGGTAAAGTGTCAAAGTTCGACACATAAACTGAATCAAGGCTGCAGTCGAATATGGCGGGCATTTATATTTTTTGAATTATGAAAATACACACTTTTGTAAGGATTTAGATAGTAAAGATCTGTATGAAAAAAATGATTCCGACCATTCACGTAATTTCCGAGAAAAAGGTCCGAAGTTGATTGATTTTAAAGCAACCTTTTTGTTTTTAGTTATGTATTTGAATACATCTATACGATTAATAAACCCAACTTTACATTCAAATACGGGACTTTCGATTCGTGTTACTTCCGGAAACAAATCTATATTTATACCCAAAAAAAAATCAATACATTAATACACTGAGAGCGAATCATTAATGAATGAACGCTGTTGAGCTAAGGGATTTGTATTTAACCGATTTGTAGCGCTTCGGGTTAATTGTTTTTCGTCAATTAAAGTTTAGTTGAAGCATTGTCATAAAGGGAAAATTATAAATGCACTTCAATTTCATAAATTGATTGTTTTTCATGAGGTTTATATTTATTCCAATAGGTTTAGAAATCCAGTATTCCTTTTTACTGGTATCCGATGCTATCGTTTCCGCCTTCAATTACACGAGATTTCATATCTCGAAGGTCCCGTAATACACCAATAGGCCTAAACAGCTGTCCTTAATTAATTTTTTGGTCATGTTTTGTTAATGTTAACATACAATAAAAGCTATCGAGTAACATTGTTTTAGAGATGTTGTAATTGAAAGTATCGTTTCCATGTAATAATTATATCAAACCATTACTATGCACAATTTACAGACAGCGTACTTCTAAATAGGGCTGGAGAAGTAGTCAGCTAACTGGTAAATATTAAGCAAAGCCTTAATTCATAAGCAATTCATCGAAAGACTCAATCAAATAGATATTATAAAATATTTAATAAACATTTTCTTCTTTGAATGTAAGATATATGCATTTGGTTTTAGTATATAAAATATGTTTTTGCCCCTTAGTGTGGAAGTGTTGTGTTGATAGTTCTCGGCATACTTTTTCATGTCGGAGCCAAGTTGGAATTCCTTCAGTCGATTGAATCAGGCACAAAGAGCAACATCCGGGACCTTAGAAAAACAACTGGTATAGGAGATGTAAATAATATTGACAAGTTCAGTTTTACTGATATTCTTAATGGCTGGGTAGCACATGTAATGATTGGTATTGGACTTGGCTTCTTTACCCTAGCATTTAGTGGCTGTTGTGGTGCGTGGTATAAAGTGCGAGGCTTACTTTTAATTGTGAGTATAAAGAATTTTGTCTTTTTTATAGAATTATAAGAATACATCGGCAAACGAATAGAAATGATAAATACAGTAAAAACAATACATCATGAAATCTAAATAGTAAAAAATAGAGACAACTTACAGGGGAAAAAACTTAAACTCAGTCTTGATCAAAATATTTTCAAAATGAACGAAAAGCCAGATAAAAAAGAGAAAATAAAAACCCATGTGCCAGTAGACATTATATATGTACTGAAAATGGGGAATATACAATAGAAAAATAAAATTAACTAGTTTTGCAATTGCACGCAATAGTTGAGGTCGTCAAAAACCACCAATATGATGGTTTAATTTTGTTTGCAGCATCAAAATCTACCAAGAAATATTTTTTTGTTGAAATCTGAAAAGGTATTTTGGCGGCAATCTTGGATATGTCAGCTATTTTTGAAAAAAAGTTTAATTGCATCTTGTTGAGCCAAATTCTGCCTTTAACTCAATTTTGAAATTGGATGGTTAAAAGTTTTGACGTATTTTGCAGCCGTCTTGGAAATGGCGACCATTTTGATTTTTTTTTCACATAAATTACTTCCTGTCAATCGATTGAACATTTATACAAAATATAATTTAGTTTTGCAAATTAGTTTCTTAGTTGTTGAATAAAGTTGACATTTTGTACGTATTTTTGCGGCCATCTTGGAAATGGCGGCAATGTTGAAAAAAATTTGCAGCCATTCCTTACTCTAATCTTATTGAACATTTATACAAAATATCATTAATTTCTGTAACGCAGTTATTGATTTATTGAATCTCAATCTTTTAAGGTAAAATGGCGGCCATCTTGGAAATGGCAGCCATTTTGAAACTTTTTGCAGATGCATGCACATTTTCTTATGTTGGTCCAACTTTATACCGAGTATGAATGAATGATGTCCAGGTCGGTGGAAAACAGAAAGAAGGACAAAAACAATATGTCGTCCCGACAACGTCTGGGGCGACATAATGATCTAGGAAATAATACCACCGACAATGATGGGCGAGTCAATTATTAGAGATATTATACGAACTAACAGAAACAAAACGTCTATTATTTTTTCAGTTTTAAAAAATTATTTGACAAACTAAAATATAAAAAAAATAACTGTTCAAGAAATGGAATAATTATCTTATTTGATTATTGTTCTGTAAAATCAGTTGTATGATTCTACTGGCAATCGGCAACTAAAAGTGATAATGTATATAGTATGATATCTTTTACATTTTATTTCAGTATATTATCTTGATACTGTTTATACTGTTTGTGGAGGCCTTGACCATATCACTTATGTTTGCTGTGCCCGTTACGGTACGTATCGTAATTCATATTTGACACTTTCTTTGATACTCCCTGTTCACCAGCCCAGTAGTCAGTACTTCGATGCTGACCCGAAAACCGAGTTTATTCGAGAACAATACATATCTACATTACAGAAAATATTGTTTAAAACTAAGGACTACCTCACTCTTGCAAAGCTCTGTTCTTAGCTAATTGAAGATTTGCGTTTAAATCACATTTGTTATTTGCTCTTTATCAGCCTTCACACATATGTCGGTTTAAAGTCTTCCAAATGTTTTCGATTGATCTTCACTGAAGAAACATGATTTGTCGAAATGGCAATATACAGAATCTAAAATTTACAGTTACTTTGGTATTTTGTTATATTTACCAATCAATCCTACTGACCGTTGATTTTCTCCACCAAATTAATAATACTATTATTGATACTCTCCATCCGTTAATTATATTGACCTTGATTCTCGCCACCAAATAAATAATATTGTCATTGATACTCAATACCAATTAATTATATTGACCTTGATTCTCGCCAGCAAATTAATAATATTGTCATTGATACTCAATACCAATTAATTAAAATGACCTTGATTCTAGCCACCAAATTAATAATATTGTCATTGATACTCAATACCAATTAATTATATTGACCTTGATTCTCGCCACCAAATTAATAATATTGTCATTGATACTCAATACCAATTAATTATATTGACCTTGATTCTCGCCACCAAATAAATAATATTGTCATTGATACTCAATACCAATTAATTATATTGACCTTGATTCTCGCCACCAAATTGATAATATTGTCATTGATACTCAAAACCAATTAATTAAAATGACCTTGATTCTAGCCACCAAATAAATGATATTGTCATTGATACTCAATACCAATTAATTATATTGACCTTGATTCTCGCCACCAAATAAATAATATTGTTATTGATACTCAATACCAATTAATAATATTGACCTTGATTCTTGCCACCAAATTAATAATTTTGTTATTAATACTCTCCACCAATTAATTGTTTTGACCTTGATTCTCGCCAAATTAATAATATTGTCAAAGACACTCTCCACCAATTAACTGTATTAACCCTGATTCTCGCAATCAAATTAATAATATTGCCATTGATACTGAATATCAATTAATTATATTGACATTGATTCTCGCCACCAAATCAATAAAATTGTCATTGATACGCAATACCAATTTATTTTATTTACCTTGATTCTCAATTGATTCTCAACCTTGATTCTGTTGCGGTTTTTGCCATGTCTTTGGACTTCAATTTTTACTTCCTTTGTTCCTTCGGTATTCTTCTGCCGTTGTCTCGCCACCAAATTAATAATATTTGTCATTGATACTCAATGCCAATTCAATACCAATTAATTATATTGACCTTGATTCTGGCCACCAAATAAATAATATTGTCATTAATACTCAATACCAATTAATTAAAATGACCTTGATTCTAGCCACCGAATTAATAATATTGTCATTGATACTCAATACCAATTAATTATATTGACCTTGATTCTCGCCACCAAATAAATAATATTGTCAATGACGTCCGCGTTCATCGCGGCCATTTAAATGGTT
Organism: Modiolus philippinarum; assembly: GCA_002080025.1. NCBI lineage: Eukaryota > Metazoa > Mollusca > Bivalvia > Mytilida > Modiolidae > Modiolus > Modiolus philippinarum. The sequence continues at coordinate 156,572 of MJUU01017080.1, read as the reverse complement.
GTTAAGCACCTTGTTGATTGCTAGGTGTCTTCTATCACGTCGGCGTTCATTATTTGGAAGGGGACATAACTCTTGCTAGTATTTGTCCGGCATTCTTTTTTAAGTTTGTTGATTTCACACGAGACTTAGGCGAGATGTCTCGTGATTTATTGATGTTTGTGCTAGTTTATGTTTATGTTCACCACTATATAATACGACTCACGAGTACGTTTTTTGTTGTGCTCGCGAGCTCATTTCACTTTTCGGCGGCGGCGGCGGCGGTGATGGTAGTATTTATTGGTGGTTAGGCGGCGGCGGCGGCGTTGGTGTTGGATAATAGGCTATTGTGGTGGTGGTAGTGATATGAAATATTTCAACTGATTCCAGCAATTATTTTCTCAATCCATCTGCGTTTCACCTGGCTTGTGACTGGCTATAACTATACAGTTATAGGCTGCAGTAACTCTTCTTCCCTATCCTTTACATTGAGTCGTTGCTATCTTCAGTCGATGGTAGGTCACAATCCAATATTGTAGTAAACTATCTCATATCTATAGCATATTTCCAAGCCTCTCTAACATTATTGTCCTCTTCTTCTTACAATCTCTGAACTGCAATTTGATTGTTCAGTATTCTGTACCCCTTCAATCCATTTTGTCCCAAAAACACATCTGTTTTAACGTTGCAATAACTTTTACTAAATGATATTCCTTATTGAATGTCTTATTATATTTTTAATCCTAACTATGTTTAGTTCTATCTTAAATACGCTCACGAGTATACTTTTAGTTGTGCTCTCGTGCTCATTTCAGTATTCGGTGGTGGTGGTGGTGGCCGAGTGATATGCTATTTTGGTGGTGGTGGTGATAGTGGTTATCGTGGTAATTTGGCTTTTCTAATGGATGTAAGGGCGACAATCGTATTTGTGAGCTTCTTCAGGAATGGATTTTCTTGTTTAATGTAACTACTCACGACTGCTCACTTGACTCATGAGTTATTCACACGACTCACGAGTTGCTCACCAGTATCGTTTTGACAGTGCTCGCGTGCTCATTTCACTATTCGGTGGTGTTGATGGTGATGGGCTATGGCTGGGTGGTGGTGGTGGTGGTGGTGGTGGAGGTGGTGAAAGAAATTATCATATTTAACCCTGACCATTATTTAACCCTTACACTATCTATAATAAAGCTATATCCCTTACAAACTATAACCTTAATCTTTACCATAATCTAACTCTAACCCCAACCTTACCAAACGATAAACCGTGGTTTAACTCGTCAATACGTAAAGAAATGCGAATTAGAGATAGGTTACACAAACAAATTAAACAATCTAATCGACCAACATTATTTGCTAAATATAAAACGCAGCGTAATAAGGTTAACAATATGGTAAAGTATGCTCGTGAGCAATTTTTCATTAATGCCAATAATTTACTTGACAAGAATATGTCTAACAATTCGAAGGGGTACTGGAAATTAGTAAAAATTCTAAGTAATGGTAAGATAACTTCTAGTATACCTCCACTTACAAATAATACTACCGGAAATTTAGCTGTTAATGACGATGAAAAAGCAAATCTTCTAAATAACTTCTTTTGTTCAATATCAAACGTGAATGACTCAAATATAAGGACCCCTGATTTTGACAAAAGAACTAATTATACATTAGATATTATTGACTTATCAATAAATGAAATTAAAGATATAATCGATTGTCTGCAATTAGGAAAAGCAGTTGGACACGATCATATAAGTCACAACTTGCTGAAAAAAACTTCAGCTACTGTCTGTATACCTTTACAGATAATATTTAATTACTCAATGCATAATGGTTTATATCCACATTTCTGGAAATCCGCAATTGTTATTCCAATTTTTAAAAAGGGAGACAAAACCGATCTAACTAATTATAGACCAATAAGTTTGTTAAGTTGTGTTGGTAAAGTTTTTGAGACAGTTGTGTTCAAATACATATATAATTTTTTATTGGATAATTCTTTATTATATAAATATCAATCAGGATTTATGCACGGCCATTCAACAATTCACCAACTTATAGAGATATATCACAATATTTGTTTAGCTTAGGAAAATCGACAGTATACATGTACTGTTTTCTGTGACATTTCTAAAGCGTTTGGCCGCGTCTGGCATAGAGGTCTGGTTAAAAAAATCGAAGCTTATGGTATTTCGGGGAATCTTTTGAAATGGCTTGCTAATTATATTCGAGACAGAGATCAAAAAGTAATGATTAAGAATTATTTATCGGATAATGGGAAAATTAATGGTGGTGTTCCACAAGGGTCTGTTTTAGGGCCCCTTTTATTTTTAATCTATATCAACGATATTGTTGACAATACCGAAAGCATGTCTCGCTTATTTGCTGATGACACATCACTGTCATGCGTATCTAACGACGTTATTGAAATAGAACGCAAACTAAATTCGGACCTTGATAAAATATACTCGTGGTCAAGAATTTGGTTAGTTGATTTCAATCCAAAAAAGACAGAGTGTGTTCTTTTTACCAATGTTCAAACAATCAACAAGCCGAACATTTTGTTCAATAATGAAACTATGGCATTTGTTGATAACCATAAGCACCTTGGTGTAAATTTGTCTTCAAATTGTAAGTGGACTTTCCACATTCAGAATATTCTTAAAAGTGCGTCTAAACAATTATCTGTATTACGAAAATTTAAGTTAAGTCTTAGTCGCCAAAATTTAGAAAACATTTACTTTACATACATATTGCCTCTATTAGAGTACTCTTGTGAACTTTGGGATGGTTGCACTGTGCAAGACACCCAAAAGATAGAACAAATTCAACACGAGGCTGCTAGAATTATTACTGGATTGCCTAAGTTTGCAAGCATTGAATCCTTGTATTTTGAAACTGGTTGGGAAACACTGCAGTCGCGCAGAAAAAGAAGAAAATTAAATTTATTTTTTAAAACTCGCAACGGAAATAGTCCTAGTTATCTATCTGACTGTCTTACCCCTCATGTCCGTCAAAATGTTTTAAACTTAAGGTCTCAGTCTGATTTCATTGTCCCTCGTTCCCGACTGCAGAGTTTTTCTAACTCCTTTTTTCAATCAACAATAAGTCTTTGGAACCAATTAAGTGGACAGTGTAGGAATTTGCCAACCATTGGTCAATTTAAAAATTATTTGATCAGAGAAAATAATATAATAAAACCTCGAAAATATTACTCTGTTGGAAACAGACTTCTTAATATTATCCATACAAGATTAAGGCATCGCGCAAGTAATTTAAACGCCGATCTGTTTAGAGTTAACATTGTTAATGATCCTGGGTGTAGATGTGGCCATGTTTTAGAAGATGCAATTCATTTCTTTTTTGAATGTTTCCTTTATATTGATGCTCGTGAAGAACTAAGAACAAGACTAAATAATAATGAATTTGATATTGAAACTTTACTTTTTGGAAAAGATTCATTGTCTGATGAACAAAATCAAAACATTTTTCTATGTGTACAACAGTATATAAGAAAAACTCATCGTTTTACTCTAGGTTGATCACAAAAAATTCACCCTAACCTTCTATCTGTCTGATTCTCTTTTGTTATTCTTTACTATATTGTATGTATTTCATGTTTAACTTGTTGTAATTTATTCAATACAATATGTTTCATGCTTCATATATTGTAATTATGTATTTACTGACGTATGCAATTGTATTGTTAATGTATTATATGGAAAGGACGTTTATAAGTTGGTATAACTTTTGTCCGATCCATTTGTCTGTATTAGTTGACAATAAAATAAGTTTAATCTAATCCATAATTTAACCTTTACCCTATCTTTCTAACCCTAACCCTGGTCATAATTAAACCTTAGCCTTATCTATAATCTAACCCTAACCATAATTTAATCATCAACCTTCCTATAATCTAAACCTAACACATATTTAAGCTTAACTCTATCTATAATCTATCCCTTACCTATCTCTAATTTAACCCTAACCATATCTACAATCTAACCTAACCATAACTCTTACCCCAGACCTTCCACTAACCCTAACCCTAACCATAGTAGTAGTAATAAACAGTGTTCTGTTTGTAACATAAGAGAAATGCACAGAACAAATAATGAATTTTTCTAATGATACAGACCGAACACTGTTTATTACTACTACCATGGTTAGGGTACGCCGACGTAATAGAAGACACCTAGCAACCAACAAGGTGCTTAACAACCATTTGAATTGCCGCGATGAACGCGGACGTGATAGAAGACACTCACAAATAAAAACACGGGAAAATAACTAGCCAGGGCTATCTCCCTTTATGACCTGAAAGAAGACACCAAACGATCAAAAAACAACGACAACTGCCGAGTATATCCGAACGACCATGCCCGACTCGTTCCGACTAGTAAAAATACCCGACTTCCGGTTTAAACCTGGGGCTACGCCCACTTCCGGTCGCACATACGTCATGTAATGAGGTCATACAAGATCCGCGCGGGGTCTTGCACTCTTTCAACACGTCATTTTCTATCAAAATGGCCGACTTGGGCTTCCAATAAGACCACTTCCGATTTATATCTGGGGACATGCCCACTTCCGGTAGCGCATGCGCGCTCCAATACCTTCCCACAACATCCTTGGGGGTCACGTGTTGTTCCAACAAGTCATTTCCGGTCAATATAGCCGTATAGGGCCTCAAACAGGGGATGAGCATGCGCAACCCAAACACTTCTACATCCGGTCCCGTGACTTTCGCTTCCGGTCACATGACTTCGGTCACGTCACTTCCGGTGACGTCGCTTCCGGCACCACCACAGCACCACCAAGTTAAATGCAACTTTGCTCGTCCCTATATACTACTACCTTGATTCTCGCCACTAAATTAATAATATTTTCATTGATACTGAATACCAATTAATTAAACTGACCTTGATTCTAGCCACCAAATTTAAATATTGTCATTGATACTCAATACCAATTAATTAGATTGACCTTAATTCTAGCCACCAAATTAAAAATGCTGTAATTGATACTCTCCACCAATTAATTGTATTGACCTTGAATCTCGCCACCAGATTAATAATATTGTCATTGATACTCAATACCAATTAATTAAATTTGTCTTGATTCCAGCCACCGAATTAATAATATTGTCATTGATACTCAATGCCAATTAATTATATTGACCTTGATTCTCGCCACCAAATGAATAATATTGTCATTGATACGCAATACCAGTTAATTATATTGACCTTGATTCTCGCCACCAAATTAATAATATTGTCACTGATACTCAATACCAATTAATTAACTTGACCTTGATTTTCGCCACTAAATTAAAAATATTGTTAGTGATACTCTCCACCATTTAATTGTATTGACCTTGATTTTTGCCACCGAATTAATAATATTGTTATTGATACTCTCTATCAATTAATTATATTGACCCTGATTCTCTTCACCGATTTATAATATCGTCATTGATATTCTCTACCAATTAATTATATTGACCTTGATTCTCTCCACAAATATATATATAGAATCCACAATCACATCGAGTTAGAAACGACATTTCTACATTAGGGATAGCTAAATGTTCAAATTTCTAAACGCGAGGCTTGTCGAGCGTTTAAATATTTAAAACTATAACTATCGAGAGTTTAGAAATGTCTTTTCTTAAGAGATGCGATTGCATATTTTATTTCTCGAATGATTTCAAGAAGATTTTGGAAAAAAATGACCCGCTCCTTCTCTGATGGTCCGAAATAAATGTTTTCTTTCAGCATGACGTAATCGGGCATGGTCGCCTTTTTTCATGACGTCAAAATTGAAAAGTCGGATAACGGCAAACATATTTGACGTCATAACTAAATATCATCCAATCACTTGCCAAGAACAACATTCTTTCTTCAGAGGAGAAACGTTTTACTCCCATTGTTCACAAAACGTGAAAACAGGACAGAAATTAGAGAAAAATTGTCATTTTAACTCTCACCCAAACAATTGATATTATTAATAACATATTTTTCAAGCTTTTCCATTGGCCAGAACAGTTCAGTTCACATGTATCTTCCGCCGTTCTTCGACGCACTCCCATTTATAAGAATGGGATAAAATAGGGTTGCACCCACACCCACATCTAGGCATGGATTTAGAACATAATCATGTGACCCCTTAAATTATGTGAGGTTGCACAGAAACGGCATATCAAAAACGGCTGATTGACTTGGTGAAATTGCACGGTTACTAAAAATAACTCAAAATGTAATTCTTATTCCTGTCACATAAAAAGGTCATTTAGAGTTTCCATTGTTGTATTATAACCAGTTCAAATGTAAATTTGATAGGATAAATTGATTAAAGCATAATAAAGCAAAATATAAATTTCCTTTCACTTAGCATATATGCCTAATTAAGCGCCATGTTAGTCAGAAATTTACTTAACAAGAAATTCTTTGTTTGCTTTATCTTCTTATTTGTATTTACTTTACATGAGGAACCAAAATAAAACAAATGTGTATAAATCTTTTTTTTTAAAGAAAATTGCACAATTAGGGTAGTAAAATGGAATGTATGTGTAACATTAAATAGTGTCCGCCGTAAAATACAGTCCGCCTTTACAGTTGTTACCTATGATAAAGTCCGAGGACGGAATAAAACGCATAATGATCATGAAATATTGTCCTCTTGGATCTTCCAATGATATATATATAACAGGAAGGACACTTTTTCACGGGACACTATTTTGGCTAATATATGTTCATTATTAAAGTAAGCGTAAAGTGTTTCAATAAATATGCATTAATTCAATAAATATTATATACAATTATAGCCTATTGATGAGGTCAATGCAGAAATTTATTGACATGAGAAATAGAGGACGAAGTCCGAGTGTCAATATACTTTTTCTCATGTCAATAAATTTCTGCATTGACCGAATTCAATAGGCTACAATTGTTTTATTATTTTCCATGTTTTCCAAAAGTTATTTTTATAGCTTTTATAGATAAATGAATTGCTTCACAAATTTCAAAATAACGACGTGAATCTAACAACCATGCATAAAATTATAATAAGTGGAACTAGAAATTGACAAATCCTGGTTATACAACCTAAAAACAGCAGATCAATATTTCAAAATAAAGTTTTTGCCAACAGTGTTCCTTATTTTTGTATTTTTTGCTTTTGTTCAATTAAGAGTTTTTAAATTGAAATTACGTGGGATAAAAAAAAAAATTAGACCAGAATAACAAATAATATGTAAGAAAACATTATTTTTAATATTTTAGTTTTAATTATCAATCTTTATACAAGTCAGTGCGGCTTTTACCCCATGTATTTAAACTGATTGTTTTTATTATTATTAAACATATTCTATTTGCAACTTAATAAATAGTGTACAAAAAGGATTGGACACAAGTTTAACAACATTATTTGAAGTCCTCTCCTATTAATATTGTATAACAAATATATTGCATGCAATGGCGACAAATACATTATGAAATTAAACATGATATAACATTGTCTAAGGATTATGAGATACTGATTGTTAAACAGGCTGATCTATTTTTAGCACGAAGTCAATACGTAAAATCAATTCCACGTTTTATTGACAACTGTTAGAAATATATATAATCATGTGACCACCACTAAAAATATAAAAATAATAAATTGTAGCCGTTGCACTAGGTCAATATGATGTTATTTCGACCAAAAGTTACATATTGACCTCCAGCTTGCTGTCGGTCAATATCCATATCTTAGGTCGATATGATGTTTTATCATATGTTTAGTAATAAATACAGACATTTTGAATATGTGATACAGTGCATGACGTTCATTCCGTATTCACACTATGACGTCATACCCTTTATCGCATACCCTTTATCGCATGGCTTACCCTTTATCGCATACCCTTTATTGCATGGCTTACCTTTTATCACATACCCTTTTTCGATTTTTTTTTAAATTTTACTTTTCGGGGGTTACATTTTTTTGGGGAGGCAATTTTTTTGGGGGGAAACAATTTTTTTTGGGGGGAATAACAAAGATTTGTTTGGGGTGAAATTATTTTGTAAGGATCAGTTAAAAAAAATCTAGCTAACTTTTTTCCTTTACATATTAGATTAAGTCCAAAACTTCTAGTCCTTTCCGCCAATTTTGAAATTTTCCTCTTCACAAAATACATGCATTTTCTCTTACCGATTTCAATTTTTGACAGTATTTTTCGGATAATAGTCCTCTGTTTAAATATATGATAAACTATATAATAGATGGCAAAATCCGTATCACGTGCCGTATCATCCCTCGACCAATATCAGCCCTCGGGCCAGAGGCCCTCGTGCTGATATTGGTAACTCGGGATGATACGGCATGTGATACGGATTTTGCCATGTATTATTCCCTATATATTGACCTATACAACGGCTATATTATTGCATATAATTACACTGGTCAAGATATTATCAAGCAATAAATTATAATGGCCTCGATACTCTCACCATATCAATATAATTGGCCTCTACACAACCAATCGATAATTTTGAACTTGCTACTTCAATACGTCGTTTTTGAGATATAGATTTAGTAAGGTACAACATACTTGGTTACAAGTGCGCAAATATTTACAATGCATTTTCCATAGGGGGGTTCCCCTGTTTGACGATTATCTAAAAATAGACGAAGGCTTTTTTCCGTCCCGGGGGTCCTGAAAATGATAAGTACTCATACATATCTTTCGAATTCCAAAATAAAAAATGGGGGTCTATGCGGCGATTCTTGGTGTAAATTGAGGCTCTAAAAAGGGTATATTGAAAAAAGTAAAATATTTTTATGTCGACCAAATCCCATAAAAGGTCAAATTATCATCTCTGGGTTACATTGTAGAAATCAGATTTCCTATAAATCGAATTGTAACATGACATAGTATTCTAATTTAAAACTTTTAATTTTATTATCAACCAATCGTAGGAGTTGTAGTGCTTAATACTGAATACAGCTTTGGGTTCAAAACTGGATCCCTGTTCGAAAGTCAATATTTGCGCACTTGATACCACTTATCTTAGTACTAATGAGAAAACTCGATAATAAATGTACTTTTACTTTATCTTCATAATCCATCATACAATGATAATATTATAATACATGTCTCACCAACTGTATTCCTGGTAAAATATCGCAAACCAAAAACTGACTATGTAAACGGGGGTTATAATAAAATTACCAAACACAGATGTCAAGACCGGAAGCCCCTGGGACAAAAAGACAAATCAGGTGAAAACCAACGGAAAATGTGGACTGCAATGGTCCTGAGTTGATACAAGCATTTCAAAAGAAATGGTTGGTTTAACCGGTTTTATGGCATACCAAACCTCCACTTCCATTGTAAGTTATTTATATATATAATTATATTAAATGTACTGACAATCTGAAGAAACAATATGAAAATTTTATGAACACTTTGGCTTTTCGTAATAGATCTAATCGGTAATTTGTTTGAATATATCGTTGATTATGGATATCAAAATTGTTTGACTTGTTTTGCACTGAAGAAACATAAGTTGTCGAAAGGCCATATACAGAACTAAATTCATAGTAACTTCGGTATTTTTTTTTATTGCTAAGTACAATTTGTGAGTATCTTCCTCATGCATAGCTCTGTCCTTTGCTGATTTTGGCTTTACATTTAGATCATTTTGGTTATTTGTTCTCTATCGGTTTTTAACATCTTTGAGTATATGGTCTTCCAAACGTTTAGATTTTATCTGCACTGAAGAGACATAAATTAACAGATTAATAAATTCACACTAACTTCGGTATTGAGTTATTTGTATGATATTAAAACTGATCGATCAATGAACATACATATATATCTCGTAATATAATGAAATCTACAAGGTACTATACAGAATGAGAAGTTATATTTTGGGGATTAAGGACGTAATTGAAATACATTTTACCTATATACAAAACCAACCATTGTTCTAGGGTATAGTTTTTAGTTATTCATATAATTTATCAATAAATATATTTAATGAAAATCATGAATAAATGCAATGAAATTTAAGGATTTTAACAAACTGTATATTTGGCTCATGAGTGTACACACTGGGTATCTCGATCCAATTCCCCAAAGCAACGTTGCTACGCTAGTTGTTTATAGTGAGTCTAAATTTAGTATTTGTACTTATTAAGATCGGATATGCAGTGTTTTTATAGTTGGTTTAAATATAGTATTTTTTATTCATTAAGATCGGACATGCTGTGTGTTTACAGTTGGTTTAAATTTAGTATTTTCATTTATCAAGATCGGATGTTCGGTGTGTTAAAAGTTGGTTTAAATTAAGAATTTTTTATTTTTTATACTTGACTTAGATAAGAAACATGCAGACCCTGTGTAACTAATATTGCATTCCTTAAACACGTGTCAACGTATGATGTGTTCTTTAGATACAGGGAGAAATAAAGAGAAAGCTGGGATTTACGTTGGAAGACTTTAAAGGTCTAGCTGGTGACAATGAAGAAACACTGGGATGGATGTTTGTAATGAATTACGTTAGTATTTTATAGTAAATAGTTACATAATATACTATGATGTATTATTTTTGGGGGTCTAAAATCCATGCCAATTAACATATCCAAGCTTCCAACATTTTTGAATTTAAACACAAAGATAGATTTTTTTTCGAAAAGCTTTGGTATTCATTCAAATTAATGTTTTGTATCCGTTTATTTTATAACAAACTAGTTTGCAAAAAGGAAATAAAAATATTTTATCCAGTACAAGTTAGTCCTGGATTTGGCTTCGGTATTTTTGGTTATGGGTACTTGTTTTCTGACTACTTTTTGATTATGATTTTCTTTATTATTTGACTCTAATGCTGCTGATGAGAGGTTACTCCTTGAAAAACGTGTACAGCATAACAAAATTTACTGTTTTTATGCATCTTCGGTATTTTTGAATTATTTTGTCTTTGTTAAATATCTCTGGATACTTCCATTCTTTTGGACAATCAATTTTTCACATCATAGATGATATTAAGTACTTAGAAACCCTGTATACACGTATTTATTTCTCATAATTTGATTTTAGTTACAATCCCAAGCAATAAATATAGTCATGGTAGCATAAAGTTTTCTGGCATTTCAGTATGGGTGTTGTGGAATAGAATCAGATTCAGATTTCAAAGACAAATCAACCTCATGGGATCGTACCCCTGGATCATCAATTACTACAAATATTGATGCACCCTTGATTTGTTGTAAAACGAGAATAGCAGGGGGAAGTAATGCTGATGTAAATTGTGCCAGAGATGGGGCATCAAAGGATATATACACTGAGGTAATAGAAATTAAATAAGACTGGCACAGATTGAAATGCACACTGTCCATATACTTTGCAGCTAACCAGAAAAAACATTGAATTTGAAAATTTGATAAACAAATGTAAAGAAATTGTTTGATAATACAGAGTATCTCCATTTGACCTATGCTCTTTTTGACTTTTCGATGAAATCCTATAGGTTATTTGTTCTGTTTCAGCTTTCATGGATATTTCGGCTTTCTGTCTTGAAAATGTATATTTTCTTGATCTCCAGTGAAGAGATATAAGCTGTCAAACTGACAACAAAAGCAGTATAAATTCGAATACAGTTTTAACAAATTAAATTACAAGGTGATCTAATGTTATTTATAATATTTTATGAAAGGATATGGAGTAAATGAACATGAGACCATTTCACATATGTTAACTCAAACTGTAATAATGTTGTAATATTTCTAAGGAGCAAGATGGAGGTGTAGATTTGGTCAGGGGTGTTATGTGTTGGCAAGTAGTGTCTTAATTTAAAACGATACATTTATTCATATGATGTCTAAATAGAATTCAAAACTTTTGAGCTATTTACCTATACAACAAACATAATATTCTTAACCTATTATGTACGTCTGTTTATCAGGGCATTTACCGCACTTGATTGGACATTCCTCCCGGAACAAAACTTTATTGGAATTTATCTTCCATATTTCTAGATAAATAACAAAAAAAGTATTATAAGCGGATGACCAGATCTAATAAATCATTGTTTTAGAGCAAGGACTGTACATCTTTGACAATGTAAATTCATCTCTGTTTACAGGGTTATTTTTAACTAATATGGAATAAAGTTCTATCAGACTCGATCTATCCATATCTCATCCTTGGCTCTATTTGTTTTTATCTGTTACCGTTTTTTGCCATGTCTTTGGACTTCGATTTTTGTAGTCATCGCTTCCCTTGTTCCTTCGGTATTCTACTGCCGTTGTTACAGGGTTGTTTTGAACTTATATGGAATAAAGTTCTATCAGACTCGATCTATACATATCTCATCCTTGGCTCTATTTACAGGGTTGTTTTGAACTAATATGGAATCAAGTTATATTAGACTTGATCTATACATTATCTCATCCTTGGCTCTATTTACAGGGTTGTTTTGTACTAATATGGAATGAAGTTCTATCAGACTCGATCTATACATATCTCACCCTTGGCTCTATTAACAGGATTGTTTTGTACTAATATGGAATAAAGTTCTGTCAGACTCGATCTATACATATCTCACCCTTAATAAAGTTTTATCAGACTCGATCTATACATAAGTCATCCTTTGCTCTATTTACAGGGTTGTTTTGTACTAATATAGAATAAAGTTTTATCAGACTCGATCTATACATATGTCATCCTTGGCTCTATTTACAGGGTTGTTTTGAACTAATATGGAATAAAGTTCTATCAGACTCGATTTAAACATATCTCATCCTTGGCTCTATTTACAGGGTTGTTTTAAACTAATATGGAATCAAGTTCTATCAGACTCGATTTAAACATATCTCATCCTTGGCTCTATTTACAGGGTTGTTTTGAACTAATATTGAATAAAGTTCTATCAGACTCGATCTATACATATCTCATCCTTGGCTCTATTTACAGGGTTGTTTTGAACTAATATGGAATAAAGTTCTATCAGACTCGATCTATACATATCTCACCCTTGGCTTTATTTACAGGGTTGTTTTGAAACTAATATCGAATAAAGTTCTATCAGACTCGATCTATACATATGTCATCCTTGGCTCTATTTACAGGGTTGTTTTAAACTAATATGGAATCAAGTTCTATCAGACTCGATCTATACATAAGTCATCCTTGGCTCTATTTACAGGGTTGCTTGAACTAATATGGAATAAAGTTCTATTAGACTCGATCTATACATATCTAATACTTGGCTCTATTTACAGGGTTGTTTTGAACTAATATGGAATAAAGTTCTATCAGACTCGATCTATACATATCTCATCCTTGGAAACATTGGATTATTCCAGGTACGTCACATGGTATATAAGAGTAACCTTAGATATGATTTGTATATAATTATATATATATATATATAATGAAAATATGAAATTCTTTACACTGACTTAGTGTTATTTATATTTTTGACCACTTAGGATATAAACAGAAGCTTTTCGAGATTCGAGGATGGTACTGTCTGAACGTCTGAGAAGTAGCACGTGCTATAAATTTTTATTTGTCTACCAAAATGATCTTTCAAAAAACGTTTGTGATTCATCGACTTTTTGACGGGTGCAGTTTACAAACCTATGCATGCTTACCCTTCCGAAGCAACTGGTGTCACTCTCAGTTTTTTTTTATTGAACTTCATATTATGAATGTCCTAGTTTTGAAGTCAAGTTTGTTTCTACTTCCGAGTCTTGTGACTGTGCTATCTTTTTTTCTGATTTCGTTTCCCTCGGCAGTGCCGCTGTATAATTAAAGCAGGATGATAAAAAAATGTAAAGGTTTGTAACATTTCCTAGATTTGTGCAGTAAAATTTATTTTTTAACATTCACAAAAAAGTTTAAAACGATAAAATCTGCACTTTGATTTCAATGATTTAACCCTGATCGTTATTTAGACTGAATATAAAACACAACTGGCTACAGAGTGCAGGGAGTTTAAATATACCATGTCGTTGGTGAGTAAATTTATTTTATCTATGCTGTCTAGGATGGCATAGGTTTCTTTTAAAATAGCTCTATGTACTTGGATCGAGATTTTTTTTATTCTTACTTTCCTTAAAAACCTTTATTATTAATTCAGACCCCCCCCCCCGTTGCTTTTACATTTAGCAATTTAGTTATGTAGTTACAAGAGTACCTCATAATATGAGAAATTATTATTAAAACAGTTTTCTGGAACAGCTTATGTTGAATTTTTTTCAAAATGGCTGCCTTTTAACGTTTCAACATTGAGGATTTAATATCTAAAGAATGCAGATTTTTTTCATATTTTGTTTGAATGTTCAGTAAGACGCCAGAAAGGAATTTATGTAAAACATTTTTTTTTATTAAAAATGACAGACACTTCAAAGAGTGCCACCAAAATGCGTAAAAATTTGAACTTTATCCCATTTCAACGAAAATTTATATCCATATTGATTTTTAGGCTGCGAAGAATATGGAATTATCTAATTAATTGTCTGGAGGTGACATCAGGTATTGCTCGCAATTGCAAATTTAGTATTCCTTCCTTCTAAGATGATGGTCTTCCAAACGTTAAGATATTATATGCACTGAAGTGACATAAGTTGTCGAAATGCACATATGCAGACACTAAATTCACAGTGACCTCATTAATTAGTTATTTGTGAACATATATAATTTGCCATTTATTCCGTTAGGATCAAATATAACAATTAAGAAGAGGTGAATTTGTACAGGGCAACCAAAATCTCGATTTAATCTTGTTTGACATGGCAAACTTAACGCATCTTGATCGCCCTTGTACGAAAGTATGTTGTTTTGTCTTGATTAACTGAACAGGTCTTGATCGTCCTTGAAAGCAATTGTCTAGAAATAGGACTGAATATCTTATACTGTTTTAACAGAATTGTTGTCAGCCTGTCAAGATCTTGATAAAATCAAAATGGCCTAACAGGATCTTAACATATGTGCTCGTGTTTGTCTCTTCAGTGCAGATTTGGAAGATTGAAAATATACAGTGGTGGTTATTTCGTTCAATCATTTCAAAATTATTGCACGGACAAAAAGAACGGGAATAATAATAATAATAAAAAGAAGAAGAATTATCAGAAGAAACAAAGAAAAACATGTCATCCGACTTCGTCTTGGGTGATATTATTATGATACTTGATCCAATGAAACTTTCGTCAGATGTAATAATTATATACAAATTAAATGTAATCACAATATGATAGGAAAACATTTTTTCAGTTATTATTATGGAATCAATAATCAAAGAAAGGGGTAAAAAGACTAAAATTGTCGTATTTTGTATTTTGCAGATTATTTTACTGATATGTTCCATCAAGTTCTACAGAGATGCCAAAAAGAAAACGAAGATTTTCCCCTACCCCATTACAAAAGTGAAGCTGAAAAAATGATCTGCTTCTAAAAGTAAAAAAACAACATCGATAGGAAAAATGTTTTGTTTTTGTTTTCAACACATTTGTTCGACTCTTTATTTGTGTGTATGATTTCTAGACAAAATTATTTGTTGTCTGTTGAATATGAAAATTTATTAAAAGATTTGTAATCACTTTGATTTGCCCAATGAAAGCAATATAAAACTAATACCTTTTCATCGACATTGTATAACATGGTAGACAATTTGTATGACAAAGGAATACCGGTGTACATGTGTACACTTTGTTCAATTACTATTATCTAAATATATATAAGTTCTAAAACCCAAGGATTAACTCCCACCATCGTAATTTTGTCCTCGGCTATATTTGATATTACTGATTTTTGCATTTTAACATTTTTTTTTGTTGTAATTATGGATTTCCTTTATTTGGGTTCTAGTGCTGCTGAAGAGGAATAAATTTCCGAAATTGCCATACAGCTCATTAAAATTATTGCAGTTGGAGTTAAAATATGTGTTATTGTCTCATGTTCATTTACTCCATATCCTTTCGTAAAATATTTTATACAGGAGTTTGTCTCTTATTGCAGTGTGGAGTTGGTAAAACAATTCCCCGTGGTAGAGATGTATTATTTTTCTTAGATATGGTGTACTTTTACATGAGATAATATGTCATGTGTACACTTTGTTCAATTACTATTATCTAAATATATGTAAATTCTAAAACCCAAGGATTAACTCCCACCATCGTAGTTTTGTCCTCGGCTATATTTGATATTACTGATTTTTGCATTTTAGCAATTTTTTTTTGTAATTATGGATTTCCTTTATTTGGGTTCTAGTGCTGCTGAAGAGGAATAAATTTCCGAAATGGCCATACAGCTCATTAAAATTATTGCAGTTGGAGTTAAAATATGTGTTATTGTCTCATGTTCATTTACTCCATATCCTTTCGTAAAATATTTTATACAGGAGTTTGTCTCTTATTGCAGTGTGGAGTTGGTAAAACAATTCCCCGTGGTAGAGATGTATGCTCTTTATTTTTCTTAGATATGGTGTACTTTTACATGAGATAATATGTCATGTGTACACTTTGTTCAATTACTATTATCTAAATATGTAAATTCTAAAACCCAAGGATTAACTCCCACCATCGTAGTTTTGTCCTCGGCTATATTTGATATTACTGATTTTTGCATTTTAACATTTTTTTTTGTTGTAATTATGGATTTCCTTTATTTGGGTTCTAGTGCTGCTGAAGAGGAATAAATTTCCGAAATGGCCATACAGCTCATTAAAATTATTGCAGTTGGAGTTAAAATGTGTGTTATTGTCTCATGTTCATTTACTCCATATCCTTTCGTAAATTAAAATATATGATTCTAGTTGGCGATACAGTGTTAAGATACCGTATATAATAAATAAAAGTATCTCCTTTGTGTTAAGTTCATTCATTTGCAATATTTGGCTTTTCGTTAGCACTCTGTTGGTTATTTTTTCTAGGTCAGTGTTTAAACTTTATTCCGTTTTTAACATAAAAGTTTTTGATTTGGACATAGGTTGTCGATATGACCAAATTCATAATAACTTCTGTATCGTATCAGTTTATCAAGAAATAACTAAATACTGAACTTACTGTAAAATTATGCATATGGCCAGTTGGACAACTGATGACTTAACTAGGGATGGAATACAGTAATATCACAGAATTCGCATAATCTTTTTCTGGTAGTAAAATCCATACAAACACAGAGTTAATATACAGAGGATAACAGGAAACAATTGTAATGACCGAAAACTACAATCACATGCCACAATCCATAAAGAACGGCACAAGAAGAAAAAAAATACAAAAGACAAACGTAGACAACAATAGGAACTTAGGATAGCCGGACGTGGTACCTAGCGACAGAAACATGAGATGATGATGTGCTATGTCTCCGTCACAAGCAAATATTCTGAATTTATCTTCACTGGAGATGTAAATTGTAGAAATTGTCTTCAGCTAAAATTTACTTTTCTGCAAATTCGGGATTTGTTATTGAATCAACATTCATCAAGACTCTGAGTGCCCGTGGGTTGAGCCATTTGTCAAATATTTGTCAAATGCTTCGATACTCCTGTTTTGAAATCTTAAATCTAAAAATTCGGGAAAGCGCATACGAAAAAAAGCTTTTTCTGGTGTGCCCTTTAGAACCGTGAGTTTATTTGTTCGCAGTCATTTTAAATATCTTTGGAAATGAGGTTTTCAAATATTCCGAGTTTATCTACACTGAAGAGACATAAGTTGTCAAAATTAATCCTTAAGAATTAAGGTTTTATCACAATTTCGGTATTTGTTATTCTGTTGTCTTACGGGCGATACCTCTGCTAGTGGACTTGAAATCCCAAAAGTATAACGACCCCATAGATCATCTTGCATCCTTTGCAACCAACAGCATACACTACGTCTTCGGTTGTGCATGTGAAAGCCAATTTTTAATTTGAAGATGTAAGCCGGTTCAACTACTTTGCTTTGCAAATAAAAGGACAAGTCAGACGGCGATGTCGCTTCTAGTAGGTTCATACTCAGAGGGAGTTCGAGGAGTTTTTAGAAATTTACCTAAGGTTTGTGGAGAAAAAGGAGGATATTTTTTTTTACACAAATTCATTTCAATACAATGTGATAGACAATTGTCTATGTACCGGATGTATAAAACTACGCAAAGTACATTATATACAATACGTTTTTTGTAAAACACGTGACCCACTTGTATCCTTTTGATAGATTCTTAATACATCATCATAAGTTTTTTAATACAAGGGAAGACTGGTTAAAAAAAAAATGTCGACTTTATATGTTGAAGTAAAACTTTAAGCAAAAAAAAAAAACAAAACAAAAAAAAAAAAACAATACATTATTAAGTTACAAAATTCTTTAATTGATAAGTCTAGCCCTAACCCTAATTCCTCCGGGCAAATGGTGGCGTATTGCAAAGTGTGTATCAAAATTTAAAAATTCTTATAGTCCTAATTCTCCTATAAAAAATAATGGCGACATTCTTTTTCATCCGATTGATAAAGCAAATGCCATTAACAATTATTTTACTTCAGTTTCAAACATTGAACCTGAACCTGATATCCCAAATATTCCTCCACTTGCACCCTGTGAGCTTCTCATATTGATATTACTGAACAAAACGTATGTGACCAATTTAATATTTTAAATATATCTAAAGCAGTTGGTCCTGATTACCTTTCCCAAAAAATTTTAAAAGCCATTTTCCAGTCAATAGTCAAACCATTAACTATTTTATTTAAAAAAAGTTGAAATAATGGGATGGTACCTGCTGAATGGGAATTGGCTAATGTCTCTGCCATTTACAAAGGAAAAGGTGGCAATGAGAGTGTTGTAAATTATAGACCAATATCTGTCACAAACTGTTTTATGAAGATACTGGAAAAAATAATATTTAAGCACCTTCATAACTACTTGCTACAATATGGTATACTTTCAGATTTAGGCATAAAGACTCTACTGTCAACCAATTACTCGTAATATATGATATTATTATGAAAAATCTAGATATGGGAAAAGATGTAAGGTTTATATTTTGTGATGTATCTAAAGCGTTTGACCGTGTTTGGCATCATGGCCTTTTATATAAATTAAGAAAATATGGAATTAGTGGCAGCTTATTGACTTGGTTCGGAAGTTACTTATCTGAGAGTAAACAGAAAGTTTCTATGAATGGTTATTGCTCTGGTTGGAACTCGGTTAATGCTGGGGTCCCTCAAGGATCAATACTTGGCGCATATTTGTTTTTAATATATATTAACGATATTGTTTTGTAGTCTTCGAATGAAATGAAACTGTTTGCAGACGATACATCTCTTTATTGTATCGTAGATGATCTTTATGAAGCAGCTGAATCTTTAAATTCAGATCTTGATGGTCTTAGTACATGGGCAAGTGACTGGGGTGTCACATTCAATGCTACAAAAACTAAGTCTATGTTATTTACTAAAAGAAATTAAGTAAATAACCCTCCTTTGTATATGCATGATGTTGTACTAGAAGATACTTCCAATCATAAGCATCTAGGTTTAAACTTTAATATAAATGGATCTTTGGAAAAATCATATTACTGAAATCTACACTAAAGCATGTTCTCGCCTACATATCTTGCGTATGTTAAAATATAATCTTGATAGAAACTCTTTAGAAAAACTCTATTTTGGTTTAATAGACCTATTCTGGAAAATGGAGGTGTAGTATGGGATAATTGTACAAAACAACAGTCTGACCTTCTTGAATCTGTACAGTATGAAGCAGCAAGAATAGGTTCTTGAATCTGTACAGTATGAAGCAGCAAGAATAGGTTACTCCTTGAAACAACGAAATTTACTGTTTTTTTATGCAACTTCCGTATTTTTTTTTTGTATTTTGAACCATTGGGTCGATGCCACTGCTGGTGGACCAGAGGTCCCCGAGGGTATTCACCAGCCCGATAGTCAGACTTGTCTGACATGAAAATTTTACAATTTGACCTTTTTTTTTATCAAAATTCTAACCCCTTAAAATATATCGAGGTTTCATGCCGTGTATGGCACTCGGTAGATGTCCTTGGTACTGGATTTGGCTTCCTATTTCGATTTATTTTGTAATGAGTACTTCTTTTATTACAACCTTTGGATTATGGCTTTCCAATTATTTGATTTTAATGCTGCTGATGAGAGGTTACTCCTTGAAACACGTGTACAGCATAACGAAATTTACTGTTTTTTATGCAACTTCGGTATTTTTTGTATTCTTGTATGAGAAAGGGTACATCTAGGGTAAAACTCTACAAAAAACTTGGCTGGGACTCCCTGCATAACCGAAGGAGTAAACAAAACTTATCTTAATGTTTAAGGCAATGCAGGGAGATCTGCCAAAGTACATAACTGATAACATTTTTTCCTATTCTATTCCTGAACCAAACTATAACTTGAGAAATCCAAGGTTATTCACTACCCCGAACTGTCGAACCAAGTCATATAAGGATAGTTTCTTTCCTACAGTCTTAGACTCATGGAATAAACTAGACGATAGTATCAGGAATATTCAGTTTAAGAATAAACTTAATGAAAATCTCGACAAAATTCCTAGCTATTTTTCCTTCGGTTCTCGTCCCCAAAATATTTATCACTGCCAGCTTCGAAAGAAGTTAGCAACTGAAACCATCACTTGTATCAGTCTCATCTTCTGATAGCTCACAATGTGCTTGTGGGGATGAAACTGAGGACAATTATCACTATTTCTATGTCTGTCCTCGTTTTATTTTACAGCGAACACACCTTTTTCATTCACTTAGTAAATTTCAAGCCTTTATAAATACAGATACTTTACTAAACGGGTCTTCAGATTTAACCACTGAGGAGAATATTGAAATATTTAAGGCAGTCCACCATTTTTTATCTACTAGTAAAGGGTTTACATGATTTGAAAGATATGTCATGGTCTTAAGTAGCTCCCCCTCCCCCTTGTTTTTCTAATTTATAACAATAAAATACCATTTGTTTATTGGAAGCTTAATGTCTTTTTAATGGACCAATTTAGTAAAATTTCCTATTTTCTAAAAATCAATTTACATACTTGATCAAAATGTTTTAATCTGAATAACTATATCATACTTATTGTGTCATAAACAAACAAATATTATAAAACAGTCTTTAATTTTTTTTAATATATACAGAATCTTGATAAAATCTGTTTACTTATGTATGATATTATATATGTATTATCATGTAAATTATGTATGTTTATATCTATGATCTATCTTGTATGAAGGAGAGGATTTGTATAGGCATTGCCTGTAATCCAATCCATTTGTTTTTTACAATAGAATGTTTGAATTGAAATTAAAACTTTAAAATGTTTGTTGAAAAAGGGAGTTTTATTTTCTCTTTTTTACTCATTTGTATTTTCCGTGGCAAATGAGTAAGTTGTTTGTACAGAGGTCCCTAAATCAGCTTGCTTGGGCTATATAGGGGTTTTGTTAGACAGGTAATGTTGAATAAAATTTGTTGAATCTTAAAAAAGGAGGATAATTTTTAGTAATATTGAAAGTGTAGGTACAAAAAACATTGTCAATGAAAATCTTTACTTAGTATTTACCGTAAGAGGACACCCAAAATACGTCTTCAATGTACCTTTTTTAAATTTTCGGAATAGGTTATATATATATATATATATATATATATATATATATATTCTCATGTTACTTTATATATAAAGTAACATGAGAAGGGAAAAAAGAATTTTGTCAGTATCCGTACATCGATTTTATAAACAATACACTTAAAAAATAGTGTTGAACGCCAAGTGAGCAAAACTTCAGCCATGTCAGGACGAGAAAAGAATGGGTAGGGACAGGAAATTTAGCCAAAGTATATTTTATTTTTTCAAATTTTTATATTCAAACTGGATTTCAGCTTTTCTATCCAGAACCTCTCTTTAGCCTGCCTCTGTGTGTCTGTGAAAAAGGAAAGATAACAGGCCACTGCATTACATTTCAATTCCACCGGTCATGACTGGAAACATATGCAAGTAGTACCAATTGACCAAAATCGATCGAGGACAGACACACAGAGGCATACATATATATATATGTATGTATATATATATATATATATATATATAACGGTCTATCGTAGGAACCCAACGGGGTTATATATTTGAAGAAGAGAAGGACAGGTCTCGAAATATTAACTGTTATTTTGTGTGCTATTTACTTTGTTCATTTTGAAGTTTATAATCAGGTCACATCGTATGTATCCAATTGGATCTAGCACAACGGTAGTATTGGTGTTGTTGCTTTGTTTTAGGTTATATATATATATTTATATTATAAGCTTCAGAACTTCAGGTCTCAAAAAATACGCTTGTTTTAACTACTTAAAATAAATATTCTTTTCTGTATCTTAACTTACCAGACAAGAAAATATTTCATTGTTTTGATGGGGAAATTATAATTAGGTATTAGTTTTGCTTGCTCACCGGGCATATGAAGACTATCAGTGTCAGTATAATAAAAGTCTAACTCTGTTTTATTTTCCGGATTTAACCTCATCATATGATCATACATAAGCGCATGGTGTGATTAGTCTAGAATATTCTTCCCGGTTGCTGTTTTTATATCCTGATTTACAATATCACTGTTCGTATTGTAACTATCCATTATTATTATTTTTTCCTTTGGTAATTTCGGCTTGTTCGAAATCGTGTTAACGTGGGTCATTTTCATCTCAGCAAATTCTGTTTTGTTCATTGTGACAAACCTGAAATACCATACCGTAAAAAATTTAGTTTATGGAATTGACTATTCATTATATTAAAAACAAATTATACCGCTTAATGGTAAACACAAATACAAAAAATGTATGCGATAAAACTTACCTCGTTGTTTAGCTAACGATGTACGTTGTAGTTATGAATGGAAATTTACTTGATAACTTGGCAACAGCTTGACGTCGTATTGATTTTTGTTAATGCATTGCGAAATTCTCACTGAGGTGTATCGATTACCTATTAGGGGTACAAAAAGGAGATTAAATAGATTTTAACAAGTTAAGATTGTATTTCCCGATCAAAACAATGAAATATTTTCTTGTCTGGTAAGTTAAGATACGGAAAAGAATATTGATTTTTAGTAGTTAAAACAAGCGTATTTTTTGAGACCTGAAGTTCTGAAGATATAAGATCTCTTTTCTTTTTACTCGGAAAATTATACACTACGTAGAAATTACAATTCAGACGACAGTCTTTGGGTATCAGAAAATAGGACTGACTCAAATAAATTACGCTCATTTTCTTGTGCCTTCCGCCTATAAAATATTTCACAATAGAAGATTGATCTTGTTGTGAACAAATATAGTCGTCAAAAATTACGATTTTTTGTTTGTCATCAGATACTTCGTCCTCGCGGTCGATGTCTTCAACTTTATCATTAAATAGTTGTAATAAATCTTCCAGAGACACACCTAGTTTTTCCGCTATTTCCTCGAATCTTCGAATTAGTTCCTTGTAATAATGCTGCTCCAAATTTTTTGCGTAAAGAATAATTTTGTCGTAATACAATATGGGTTTAAATAAAAGGTGCATTAGCAAATTTGTTTTACCTGACCAACTTGGCCCCACGATGAGTAAACGAAAAAAAATCACTCGGCATATTTTTTGCTCCTTGTATTGTTCTAAAATTGTTCTAAAATTGTTCGTATTAGACTTTTCTGAAAAATATACGGGAATCGTTGTCATTTGTTATAACCCGAATATTTATTAGATAAAAAAAAACCATGAGTGTATTTCAGGTAAGAGGGTGCATAACCGTTGTGGTAAGTAATAATGTTTGACTTTTATAATAAAAATCAGGTAAAAAAAAATGCTTGCATATGATTTAACCAATCTAAGAAAAATAAAAACAAAGGTGTATGGTTTTTACGAAATACTTGATATTCAAGGGGAAATCGTATATTTATATTATCCTCTTAGCAACATATTTGTTGTAGAGAGAGTAACTGGTCACGACCTGTCAGACTTACTAGAAACATATAGGAATCAAAAGTATAGAACCAGAGATACACGTCAGTGTTATGTATAACCCTTGTTATGAACCAAGTCCTAATTTACTTTAACCTATAAGATTTTTGTTTTACTTATGAGATGTTTAATCCGTAAAAATCGTAAAAAATCTAGACCGTTTTACCCGTCTCAACCGTAGTGAATAACATGTTTGTTTGTTCTATAGTCCCGTCAGTAGTAGTTAATATGGGAAAAAATATGCGGTTTTCAAAAAAAAACAAAAAAAAAACGTTTTTTTTTTTGAAAACCGCATATTTTTCCCATATTAACTACTTAGAAACTGGGGCCGACACAGACAAGTGTCTAGAATTTATCATTAGTGAAAGTATAGGGTTTACAATATCATTATGTCAACTCTTTGAACAAGGAAGAGATACTATTTTAAAGCATAAACCACTGTCTGTAATATTTAACATACCAAAATATATGGATATTGGGAACTCCTCTACACAATTAAAATCAATGGTTTTATTTAAGGAAAATAATTAAATGATGAAAGGCGGTAAGCTTTTTTGAAAAGCTTATACTTGTCAAATTTATTACTTTCAGCAGGGTAACTACAATCTGAAACTTAAGAATTTCTAGGATTCCCATATTTTTATTTTGGGGAGCATATAAAAACGTGATGTCCCTGGTTGAGATACAACCAGTTAATATGCTTCATCTGGTTGATTCTGCTTATCTATAGATGTTTTAATGAAATTATTGACGGTTTCTGAGTTAATATGTAATTTTTGATAGAAGTCTTTTGTAAAAATGTTGGTCCGAAAGTTGAAAGTCTCCTTCAGCGAAATAACACTGTACGTCCCTGACGACCACGGAGCCTCCTTTGCCTGCAGTTTTGATAACTATATCAGGGTTCTCTTAGATGCCAATAGCGGTCTGATTTGACTTGAGATTGTCAATTTGACCAAAAAAACCTAAGGTAACCCTACACTATATGAAACTAAAATGGTTTTTGCGTAAAATTTACCCTGCTGTGGTGAATTTTATAAAATGCAATTGATTGATTGATTGAATATTGTTTAACGTCTATTCAGCAACATTTCAGCTATATCAAGACGAGAACAAACTGTCAATAAATAATCAATTTTGGGTATGAAAAGGGTCATGGGACGGGAAAATTCTGAGTACCACTGGAAAAGTAAGATGAAATCGAAAGGGACAGGGAATTAAGAATTGTAGTCGATCACCTGCGGACCACTCAAAAACAGCTGTAAGGGTTCTTCAGCGTGCAGAAAGTGTGGTATTTTTTTCCCAATTCCTTGCAATTGATCGTGCTGTTCAATCACATTACAATTGAGGATATGTTCATGTTAAAAGATAGGATAACAAATGAGATCAAAGTGATTGACATTTGAGAACAGAATGTTAGAGACGTGCAGAGGCATTCTGTTTATTTTGTCTGCTTGTTCATTTAATTTATATTTGATAAGGTATTTTTCGTGACGTCAATTTGACGTCAAGACGACTGATAGTTGGAAGAGAATTGTCGAAAAAAAAAAAACTGTTGAACATCGACTTTTTTAAAATGAAATTTCTGATCTGATTTCTATATTCGTACCTTAGTGAAGTATATCTATTTTCAGGAAGAAGTTTATTGAAATCAGGTAATATGATGATATGTAGAAATAACTATGGATTACATTTTAATGAATGAAAGATAACAGGAAACACTTACAATGGCAGAAAATTACAATCATATTCTACCAGGGAACTGCACAAGAAAAACAATAAAATGACAAAACACAGAAAACGATAGGAACTCAGGATAGTCAGACTTGGTACCGGGACTAGCAAGAGCTAGCAGTAGGTTTAAACCGGTTTATGGGTACCCAAACTTCCCCTTGCTCTATCTCGCTTCCCTATAGTATGATAAACATACGAATAAAACCCAATACAGGTAGACTACTAACTCCAGGAAAGAATAAGACAAAACGTAATTTAGAAAGATGGGTCAAGGAATGCTCGCCGGCCAGCTCCAGGAACCTAGTCTGCTGGTAAAACACTGTCACATTACGGAATAAAAATCAAATTCAAAACTTCTCGACGTTTTTGGAAAAGAATCATCATTGATTTCAGTAGACATCGACAGTATCAGTATGAGGGGCCAGTATAACTAAAATCTTCAGGTCATTGGATCAAAAAGTCAATTTAACGGAATCATGAAGAATATCCTGTCAAACCCCATATTACGTAAGGATGTAAGATAAACCCCTAGTTTATCTGAGTTTTTTTTAATCAGTGTTTGACATTTTTTAACAACATTTCCGTAAAAACTATGGTGAGCAATGCACTTAGTAATAAGCTGTTTGCGAGTCGCATCATATTAATATATCAAATGTTCCTATCTTCTATAAAACTTCTTACATGTTTTTATCAATTTATTCAATCTGTAACCTTGTTGTTAAAGTTTGGATTTGATAGTAAAGTTACGTTCATTAAAGTCGTTAAGAGTAGAACAAACGCGTACGAATCGTACTAGTTGAGATATATAAACCCCGTATGATGGAGCTACGGGAACGTCGCCATCAAGAAAAGGGAAGTAATCAAAATCATCCCTTTATCATAATTTTTTATTTAATTTTTTTCAGAGTCAACGATGATAGTGAGATCAAAACATGTGCAGTATTTAGAATCATTATTTGATTTATTAAGTTTCAGTTCTTATGTGTAAATGTACATAGGTACATATTGTTGATCTCGGTAAAGCTTAGGTATAAGTATGGTTTCCTTAAACTGATAATGCAGTATTTGAAATGTGAGATTATTTGATATAAAATTATATTATACTTCATATTAATTTCCTAATTTTGATCGGTTAACCGTACGGGTTGTATTTTGGTATACCACCCCTTTGTTGAGTATACCACGAATACCACCCTTCTGTCGAGTATACCACCCGCCCTTATCATACAGTTACAGTTACGTCATTTACATTGCTTGAAGTAGCAATACAGTCAAATTGTTCAGTATAATTTAACACATGCTGCCTTTAATTTCGGATGGTATGCTTAATCACCACACTCAGAAAAGAATGTCAACCTCGACTATCGTCTCGGGTGATATACTTCCTTTGTGTGGTAATCTAGTATACCATCCTCAATTACAGGCAGTATGTGTATAATACCACACTCTTCATTCGAAACCAGTTTCGATTGTTCACTTCACGTTTTAGGAAAACTGAATATAGATCGATGAATGTCTTTATTAATAATTTATAGAAATATTGTAAATGTCGAATTTGATACTTTCATTTTTGTAGAAAATCTTACCAAGAAAATAAAGTACGATTTAAAACATCATACCTCGATAAATAGACGTAAGTTAATTGTATTAATTATCTGTAAATTATAATATATTCAATTATTTGTCAATTATAATGTTAAAAGTAATAATATATATATAAAAAAAAGAGCTTATTGACAACTTTAGAGAATCACAATATCTTATTTATCTAACTTTGCCAGGATAGGCTTTAGTTTCTAGTCAGGTTGAAATATCTTCAAATATTTTCACTTGGCATATTCGATCCAAAAAATGTCAAGCTGGGGTGGATATTATGTCTTAAAACACGATCAAATGAATACAAAGGCACTCATGGATATGTTTATATATTTTGGAATTATGGATTTATTTCAAACACTTCAAATATGCATTGCTATATAATAAAAGATGTGTTGAAATTGACTAGACAAAAATTCATGGTGCAAAAAAAATACCACAACGATTGATAAACCAATGAGTTTCATGGTTTTTAAGGGGAGCAAGCGTTAAATATGGAATAAATAGAACCCATTCTTGTTTTTGAAACGGCCAGTATCAACTGAGCCAATGCCGCATTATACCATAATAAAATCATTATCAAAAACAAACAGAACGTTTTACTTCTATCGGCAATACAGAGAACTTCATGATTGTTGATATAAGTGAAATTTTATAATATGGTAATCATAATTAATGAACAAATTTTGAATTCATTATAAGACGCCTACGAACAAAATAGGCAAGTAGTACCAAAGCATAGCAAAGGCTAAGAACTGGAAAATACCTAAGTTTCACTTGTGCAATAATTTCAGTTAGCTAATACACATTGGATAATATACGTGCATACGGAACGTCATAAACTATACCTCTAATATCACTTTTATTTTAGATAGAACAAGGGATAGGGCATAGGCCATGACTTTTGCTGGCGAGGAATCAATAGCTAAAGCTGGTAGATGTGTCATAGTCTGGCTCAATACCATGTTTGTAGTAAGTACATAGTTTGGTTCAGTCTGTTTGTAGTACATTTAACTGAATAGCTAATGTGTGAAACAGACCCTGTCCAAGCCAGACAGCGTATCACCAATCGGCTCAGCACAGCGCGTTCCAGAGGGATATGTCGTAGAGGAGACATTGTTTACATATCTCGAATCATGAACCTGCCTTAACCAGATACCTGCCTACACTAATAATAAACAATGAAAGGAAATGGATTATATGTACATGAGACAGTCTGTACAAATATGCGTGTACAATGGAACAACGCTTTTATTGTTGCTCTTCATGTCAAAGTCAACACGAAGCCTTCAACAATATGAGGTTTGCCCGTACTTCATAGTGAGTTCAAGACAGCGCCTAGCAAAGGTTTGAGCGGAATTCATTGCTAGATGTCGAACAGTTTTGAATTCATGCTTGTCATTGACGGGAGCATAAAACTTACTGACAAAGAGTTCTTCCAATCGATGTCATCCATGGCCCGATAAAAAGACTAATTGATGATATTCAAATTACTAATATATGAACAACTACATCGCTCATCGGGTTAATTGCAAGGAGGCTTTATTTAATAAAACTATAAAGAGGTAGTACTTAATAAGACTTTGAAAATGTCAAAATTCGAAAAGTATGATCGTGTAATCATATTAAAAGTTCTCTCAAGAACAAGTAAACCATTACTAAAATACATAGGAGCATACTTGTCCAAACCAAACCCTGACTACCTACACACCTGCCTAAATTCATCTCTGACTTAACCAGAAATTTGCCTTAACCAAACCTGACTACAGCCGACAATAGTCTGCTGGTAAAACACTACGGGAAAAAAATCGAACTCAAAACCTCCCGAAGGGTTTCTTAAAGCTTTCATCATGCAATGCAGTTGATATTGGCAGGTCATTATACACACAATTTAGTTTTGCGTTTACAAAAAAAAAAAAAAAAAAAAACAGATTAAGGTTTTCGGGTGTTACATGTTATTCTGTCTTAAATACATTTTCAATATTTCAATTTTTTAAATTCATTTTAAAGGTACTTGGTGTGATAACAGTTGCTATTGGGGTGATATTAAAAACAGCATCAGATGTTGGGTTTATCAACGCTTCAGAAAACGCTATAAAGATTGCATTAAACGCCATATTGAAAGGAACATATCTGACAAATTATAGTATTGATAATTTTAGCATCAGTGAACTGTTTTCTGGAATATCTACAGCTATGATAGTACTGGGAATATTTATATTATTGTTTTCATTCTTTGGATGTTGTGGTGGCTGTTTTCAAATGAAAATAATGTTAATAATTGTAAGTATGGTACATATAGAGTTTGTCCGATTTGAATTATGTAATTGTCATCAGTAAAAGGAAACTTGCCATACTGATATTCGGTTGAAAACTCAGGAGTATCTCCCTCATGCAAAGCTCTGTTCTTAGCTTATTTTGGCTTTACATTTAGAGCATCTTGTTTATTTGTTCTCTATCACTTTTTAAACATCTTTGATTTTATTGTCTTCCAAACGTTTAGATTTTATCTGCACTGAAGAGACATAAGTTGTCGAAATGTGTATATGCAGAATTTAAATTCACAGTAACTTCGGAATTTAGTTATTTGTTACCACTGGGTCGATGCCACTGCTGGTGGACTGTTAGTCCCCGAGGGTATTCACCAGCCCAGTAGTCAGTGCTTCGGTGCTGACCCGAAAGCCGATTCTATTTGGAACCTTACAATATCTATTTTTTTTGTAAATTTGTTGAAAACTCAGGAGTATCTCCCTCATGCAGAGCTCTGTCCTTAGCTTATTTTGTCGAAATGCGCATATGCAGAATTCAAATTCACAGTAATTTCGGTATTTAGTTATTTGTTACCACTGGGTCGATGCCACTGCTGGTGGACTGTTAATCCCCGAGGGTATTCACCAGCGCAGTAGTCAGTGCTTCGGGGCTGACCCGAAAGCCGATTCTATTTGGAACCTTACAATATCTAATTTTTTTGTAAATTTGTTGAAAACTCGGGAGTATCTCCTTCATGCAAAGCTCTGTCCTTAGCTGTTTTTGGCTTTACATTTAGATCATATTGGTTATTTGTTCTCTATCAGTTTTTAAACATCTGTGATTTTATGGTCTTCCAAACGTTTAGATTTTATCTGCACTGAAGTGACATAAGTTGTCGAAATGCGCATATGCAGAATTTAAATTCACAGTAACTTCGGTATTTAGTTATTTGTTAACACTGGGGAGATGCCACTGCTGGTGGACTGTTAGTCCTCGAGAGTATTCAACAGCCCAGTAGTCAGTGCTTCGGTATTGACCCGAAAGCCGATTCTATTAGGAACCTTACAATATCTAATTTTTTGTTAATTTGTTGAAAACTCAGGAGTATCTCCCTCATGCAAAGCTCTGTTCTTAGCTTATTTTGGCTTTACATTTAGATCATATTGGTTATTTGTTCTCTGTCAGTTTTTAAACATCTGTGATTTTATGGTCTTCTAAACGTTTAGATTTTATCTGCAGTGAAGAGATATAAGTTGTCGAAATGCGCATATGCAGAATTTAAATTCACAGTAACTTCGGAATTTAGTTATTTGTTACCACTGGGTCGATGCCACTTCTGGTGGACTGTTTGTCCCCGATGGTATTCACCAGCTGAGTAGTCAGGGCTTCGGTGCTGACCCGAAAGCCGATTCTATTTGGAACCTTACAATACCTAATTTTTTGTAAATTTGTTGAAAACTCAGGAGTATCTCCCTCATGCAAAGCTCTGTTCTTAGCTTATTTTGGCTTTACATTTAGATTATATTGGTTATTTGTTCTCTATCAGTTTTTAAACATCTTTGATTTTATGGTCTTCCAAGCGTTTAAATTTTATCTGCACTGAAGAGACATAAGTTGTCGAAAAGCGCATATGCAGAATTTAAATTCACAGTAACTTTGGTATTTAGTTATTTTATAAAAGAAATTTCTGATGTTTATGGCATTTAAGCCTCTATCTGCGAACGTAACATTGAAAAAGCTACGTTTTCACTATTGTTTAAAATAATAGTGACATGTTTGAATAAATATTTATAAGTCTGATTCTTGGAGAATTTGAGTCTTTGAAGGACCAGTTTCAGAGATTTTTAATGAGACCAGGGTAGATATTGACAGAATGTATTGAAATCCTAATGATTTTAAAATCATCGGCAACATAGCAGCTATACACACCTTACGAGCTATTGATGGTGTATGGCCATGGCTTATTTTTCAAAGTTGTTACAAACTGAATAATTGGAATTTGTTGACATCACACAATAATGACATAAAATAATATCCACATCTCTTATTTGAGCAATCCAGACGTAAGGGAATACTGTTGAACGTTAACGTATCCAAACATGTTCTCTTTGTATACAGTACTCCAAAACGTTATCCTGGTCCATTGCGGTAGTGTCCGGTAGCAACTCAACAGTAATTGCTATTGAAAGGCCGTAGAAACTTAAAAGAAATTATCATCCCAGTATTGGATAAAAAAATAATCTTTAATTCGGACCGAAACTTCATAAAAATTTTCCATAAGGGACTGTTATCTATTGAAAAACTTTTTTAATGATCGTATGAGACGGATTTTTTTTTGAAGCCTTGATTAATAAGGCTGTCACGGAGATATCTATGTATAATGAGAATGTCTGTATAATTTTTGCTAGCTCTCGTGTAACGTATTATCTGTGAAACATACACTCCGTAAACAGGAGAAGCTGGAATATTACTGGTCCCGTTAGAGAAATTGATAATTTTGAAATTAAAATGTCCCTTTTGTCGTAAATATCTGTACTTAGATGACAGTTTTCGTCAAATTCGAGATGTAAGTCCAAAAAAGATGTGAATCTAGTGCTTTCTGTCTTTTTCTTTCCGTAGTCTCTAGTTCTGGAGGATCTATTTAGCAAAAGATGCGTTTTTAATAGAAAGAACATCATTAATATATTTATAAGCGAGACTGAAGGATCGATCTCTTTAATCTATGATCTTTTCCCTGAAGAAATTTGGTCTGGTAAGAATATAAAAACGAGTAGAGGAGAACAATAAGTACCAATCAAATGGAGCTCACACTGTGAGTGCCTTTGTTCTGAATGTTGTGGTTTCTGGTTCTGTGCTTTGTGTCTGTCTGGCGTCATTGTTTTTGTGTCTAACGTCATTGTTTTCTGTGTTCTCGTTTTTGCCCTGTCTTTGGACTTCGATTTTTGTGAATTTCTCCCCTTTGTTCCTTCGGTATTCTACTGCCGTTGTTTTATGATTAATTTAATTACTGATAACAGGAATAATAGACGTTCTGTTTCTGATACTTCAAATATTGTCTCCAATAATGGACTCGCCATCAAGTGGGCTCGTCCATTATTGACGCCAATATTTTTCCGTATCAGAGACAAAATTTTCATTATTCTATAGTTAAAGTATGCAGCATTGGTAGGTTCGTTCCTAGTATCAGTTAAACACCCTCTTTTAATTTTTACTATTACAGTATGAAGAATTGGTAGGTTCGTTCCTAGTATCAATTTAACACTCTCTATAAATTTTTATATTACAGTATGAAGAGTTGGTAGGTTCGTTCCTGGTATCATTTAAACACTCTTTATCAATTTTTATATTACAGTATGCAGCATTGGTAGGTTCGTTCCTAGTGTGAGTTTAGCACTCTTTATTAATTTTTATATTACAGTATGCAGCATTGGTAGGTTCGTTCCTAGTATCAGTTTAACCCTCTATATTAATTTTATATTACAATATGCAGCATTGGTAGGTTCGTTCCTAGTATCAATTTAGCACTCTCTATTAATTTTTATATTACAGTATGCAGCGTTGGTAGGTTCGTTTCTAGTATCAGTTTAACACTGTCTATTAATTTGTATATTAAAATATGCAGCAATGGTAAGTTCGTTGTATTATTTTTTATATTACAGTATTCAGCATTGGTAGGTTCTTTCTTTTAATTTTTATATTACAGTATGCAGCATTGGTAGGTTCGTTCTATTAATTTATATATTACAGTATGCAGCATTGGTTGATTCGTTCTATTTAATTGTATATTACAGTATGCAGCATTGGTAGGTTCGTTCCTAGCATTAGTTTAACACTTTCTATTATATTTTATATTACAGTTTGCGGCATTGGTAGGTTCGTTCCTAGTATCAGTTTAACTCTCTATTAATTTGTATATTACAGTATGCAGCATTTGTAGGTTCGTTCTATTAATTTGTATATTACAGTATGCAGCATTGGTAGGTTTGTTCTGTTAATTTTTATATTACAGTATGCAGCATTGGTAGGTTCGTTCTATTAATTTTTATATTACAGTATGCAGCATTGGTAGGTTCGTTCTATTAATTTTTTATATTACAGTATGCAGCATTGGTAGGTTCGTTCTGTTTATTTGTATATTACAGTACGCAGCATTGGTAGGTTCGTTCTATTAATTTTTATATTACAGTATGCAGTATTGGTTGGTTCGTTCCTTATTGTTGAGATAATCTTCGTTATTGTTATGTATGCTGATCCGAGTACAGTAAGTAGAAAATATATACAATAAAATACACTGATTAACTGAACAAATAAAGGGATGTGGAGTAATTGTACATGAGACTAAATCCCTATAAATACATGGTAAGATTCGGCAAATGGAACAACGCTTTCACTGTTGTTCTTCATCTTGAAGTCAACATGAGGCCTTCAAACAAAGAGCAAACACTCCTATCTCATAGTAAGTTCAAGACGGTCCTAGCACCGGTTTAAGAGGAATTCACTTGCCATAGTTGAACAATGCTACATCCATGTATCGTTTTTGACTTGAATGTAGGGTCGTCAACAAGCATAACATATTGGGCAAAGTACTCTTTCAAACGCTGTCATCCGTTGACTACTAGTATAACGAATAAGTAACATCAACAAGCAGTACACAAACCACTCTAGGGCGATGGAATCTGCCATATGACGTAGTGAGATTTTTGGTCCAATTTTGATACACTACGTACATAAATAAACTGTGAATTCGATGTAAATTTAACTTTTTATTCGTGGTCGGATGTGTTACCTAAATCATTGGTAATTCCGAACTGAACATAATGCAATCATAACAATATTTATACATTTTAAAAGATAAAGCACTTAATTTAGTAAAGTCAATGTTAGATAATAGAGTTAATTGCTAATGAGATTAATGATCTGTCACTAAAGTCTTTTTCGAAACCCGACATCTGTGTTATTTTTTAATACAATGGATAAGCTGATTAGTAATGAAAACTGTGAAGATTAGAAAAAAGTACAAATAATGAAATACTTTGAAATTGCAATTATAATGTCTCACTCTAAAATATCAACGGAAAATGTCACCATGACAACTCTCCCCTGGCCAAACATGAGTCTGACCCAGACTCCGAATTGAATTTTAGTTTGTCCTTTATTTCTTTTCCCTCGATTTTATTTCCTCTAGCCACCAGTCTGGTAAATTTTGCTCGGGGTTTGCTATGGAAGGATTTTCCCTTTGCTACTCGCGTCTAAGACACTGATGTAATGCGTCGTAACCTTTATGGAATTTAAATAGAAGTTTATAAAATATGTTCCTCCAATGTTCAGCTTCCAGGATTTGTTCATTCCTCAGGCGGTGCTCCTTTTTGCATAGTAGTTTAATTGTTTCTACTTTCTTTAGAAATTCCTTGTTGTCGGTTTCCAATTTCACATTTTTTGCTTTTAATGAATTGATTTCTCGGTTTTCAGTCTCTAATTTTATAACTTTTGCTTTTAAAGATTTCACATTCTTATTTCCGTTTCATAGTTCCTTATTTTTTGTTTTGAATGAATTGACTTCCTTTACATATTCGTTTTCTCGGGATTCCAAAGTTTCGATTTTACCAAAATAGCGTTTGTTTTCCGCCTTCAACACATTTATTTCCTTCCTTTCTTGTTGGCGCTCAGATGTCACTAATTTTGAGTTTTTGCGCATTTCTTTTAATTTTGATTGTGTACATAAATGTTTTTCTTTTTCGACCGAAAGATACCGTTCTAAGTTTTCCTTATCCAATTGAATACTGTCAAATTTGCAAACGAAATGAAATTCCCGGTGTTTAATATTTTCTTTTTGTCTATTTAATTGCTTCTTTAATTCGCAAAGTTCGTTTTTAATACAGAAAGACATATCTAAAAGTTCTTTTAAAGAAGATGGACTTACATTTGAAAATGGCAGTTCCCTAATTATTGATCTTTCTTTCATAGATTGTTGGTAGCGCGTCCTGTCTCGTTGCTTCTGTTTCCCCGATTCCTGCTTTTTATTTACAGAAGCACAATTGATTGCATTTCTGGTAAAATTGCTGAAGCACACACGGGAAAAATGTCCATGTTTTCCACATTTAAAACAAGCGCTTGCTGCGTGACACTGATATTTCTCATGGAAAAAACCACATTTGCTGCACTGGTACAGAGTTGTGTTCCAATGAAAATGTTGTCCTTCCGTATATTGCGGTAGAGCGTAATGTCCGAAGTAATCCATTCTGGGGAAACTAGCTCGTTCGTAATTTTGAGAGGTACAAGTGATCGTGTATCCAGCTAAAAAGTGAATATGCCCGGATTCTCCACCAATTGACGTAGTGAGATTTTTGGTCCAATTTTGATACACTACGTACATAAATAAACTGTGAATTCGATGTAAATTTAACTTTTTATTCGTGGTCGGATGTGTTACCTAAATTATCGGTAACTCCGAACTGAACATAATGCAATCATAACAATATTTATACATTTTAAAAGATAAAGCACTTAATTTAGTAAAGTCAATATTAGATAATAGACTTAATTGCTAATGAGATTAACGAGCTGTCACTAAAGTCTTTTTCGAAACCCGACATCTGTGTTATTTTTTAATACAGTGGATAAGTTGATAAGCAATAAAAACTGTGAAGATTAGAAAAAAAATACAAATAATAAAATACTTTGAAATTGCAATTATAATGCCTCACTCTAAAATGGAAAATGTCACCATGACACATATATGACAACAAAGCAGGGGTTCAAATCCAGCCGTAGACCTTGCTAGATTTTCCAACGTTAACGGGTTAAAAAAGATGATTTTCGTCACTGTTGACATTCGAAATCGTATATTCTACCTTTGCAACTCAGCTTACATTATATTCATATCATATAGAGCTTTGTGCAACACTTTTATCTATATCCCTTATGTATCTTTTCTGTTGCAAACCTATCCTTCTTCTATCTATTTTCTATCCACCCAATGTTCATCGTGTAGTATGTTACAACTCTAGATTTTCTTCGAGGAGGAATTACCCGATTACCGAAAGCTATATTTCAATGTAGCCTAGCTGGCCATGTGATCTAGGGCGGTGGACATAGTGCAGGCGGTACAAAGCAGGGGTTCAAATCCAGCCGTCGACCATGCTGAATTTTCTGATGCTTACAGGTTTAAGAAGACAATTTTCATCACTGTTGGCATTCGCAATCCTATATTCTAAATTTGCAGCTCACCTTACCAACACATTGTCATTCATATTATACAGAGCTGTGAACAACACTATTTTCTATAATACTATTTACCAACTACTCTATAAACATACATGCTACACCAGGGAAATAATACTAGTTTTCACTTATGAAACAACAACAGATCTGTTCACATATTCTTACTAGATACAATAAATGCATAAAAGGACACGTTGATATAATTTTTTTTTTGTATATAAATAATTTTGAAGTAACAATAATAGATTTTCCAAATTCCAAAATTTTGACGTCATAATATAGATTTTTGGACGTCACAATTAACTCTGATTGACCCCAAGTCAATCAGAGCAATTCATTCATAAACATAAATTGGAATATGGTCTATATGTACTCAATAGTGATAGGGGTATTAAACAGAAATTGGGAATTGGTCTATATTTACTCAATGGTGATAGGGGTATTAAACAGAAATAGGGAATTGGTCTATATGTACTCAATAGTGATAGGGGTATTAAACAGAAATAAAGTAGCAGTCCGTCGAAGAAACAGGCAAGGTGCATTGGTGCGATGGCACATTTAAGGGATAAACGCAATATTTTGATTTTTGAATCTGATAAAACTAACCAAGAAAACGTCATTTTGATAGATAAAAGTTATGTGTTATTTTGACTTGTTGAGTTATCACTTTCCACAATTTAGTTACATTGTTCAGCAAAAAGTACGGGAAAATTTTCCCGCTATTTTTAGTTCCCCTGCCTATTGACAGGGTGAGCTTTTTTCATCACTTTTCGTCCGTCCGTCGTCTGTCCGGCGTAAACTTTTCTTTATAGATCTTCTCCTCTGAAACGTCTGGGCCAATTGGAACCAAACTTGGCAACAATGGTCCTTAAGTGGTCACCTACAAAAAAATTGTTTTGTGGGTTCGGACCTTGACCAAGATGGCCGCGAACGGGACATTAGATCCTATCGGAAAACACATTCAGAGATTTTTTCCTCCGAAACAATTGAGCCTATGGGAACCAAATTTGACCACAATAGTCCTTAGGTGGTCCCCCGCAAAGAGTTGTTTTTCAGATCAGCGCTATATCCAAAATGGCCGCCTGCGGGGAACAAAGTTGTAACATTGGATCCTATGGGAAAAGACATTCAAATTTTTCTCCTCTTAAACTACTGAGCCAATAAGAATCAGACTTGCTAAGATAGTCCTTGGGTTGTCCTCTGACAAAGAACTGTTTTTCAGGTCAGCAATATCCAAGATGGCCGCCATTGTGGAGCATAGTTTTAGCATTGGATCCTATGGGAAAAGACCAGGGATGGGGTCAATTACATGGAAAAGTAATTAATTAGATTACAATCACTTAACCAAAATGCTCAATTGAATTACAATTACAAGGATTTTTGAAGGTAATTAATTAAATTACAATTACTTTGCAAATGTTATTTATTAAATTAAAAATTACATTTGAAGCCAACATTTTATTTGTTTTTTTTTATTTTCAAGAATTATTTATCATGCTAAAAAATGAAAATTACTCGTAAGAGCCATGAAGGAAACCATTATATACCTATTATTGGAAAATTAACAAACAATCAAAAAGGTAACTGATGTGATTACTGATAAACTTTATATACATCAAATGCTCAAATGTAGTGCCCTCTAGCCTGAACCTATCAGACCCAAGAGTTTAACAATTCTTTCTACTGTGGGGTGGTCATTAATTGACTGGCAAGTAAACTCAATAATAGTTTGAGTTATTTCGAATTACCTCAATTTTTTACCTCAGTTTTTTATTGGGTCCGTGTTGTTCATCTTTGTGTGTGTGTGTCTTCAATTTTCTTTTCTGTGCCGTACCCATGTTGTGTCTCTGTTTTTTCCCTTTTTTGTTTCTGGTGTTGCCATTGTCCTTGGATTGTTCGCTTTTGGACTGACAGTTCGGTTCTCACTTACTTTGCAATCAGCTGACATGTGTCTAACTTTCATAGATAACTGTAACTTGAATGTGTCAGTAAATTTTTTTATGAAAGCTCAACAGACAGTTAAAAAAATCAAAAGAACATTCACTTTATTAGAAAATTTACCAATGTGTTTAAGGGCACTAGTTAGACACTAATTAGGTCTTGTTAATAACTGACATGAAGGTAAATATGACAAACAACTGATTAGAAGCCATATTGATCTAGGTTTTTATGAGAAAAAAACAATAAACACATTTTTAACTGTTTTTACAACAATATATAAAAATTTAATTTATATTACAAACATCAATTGCTCTATTAAGATATAACATTTGAAAACGAGAGAGAAAAGTGCGAATTTTGTTTTTTTTATTATATTTGTATTTTTATTATTTTTGAAACATTTTTATATTACAATACATTGACAACACAATTCATTCTAGAAAGACATTTATGATATAATAACTGAAAGCTGAGCAAGTAATCATGTTTCAAACATTTTAAAACATCTTATAATGAGATTAATTATGAATATTACGTTTAAAATGTATTGAAAATATTTCTTACATAAGATTACGCTTCCTCTTGAGTAAATAAGGCTTTATACTTCTGCATTTTTTATTAAAGATGTCTTTTTTATCATCAATAAAAGAGATATATTGCTCTAACTTGTAAGAGGTATACACACTTTATGGTTACCCTTTTCCCAAAAGACATTATATTTAAGTAAAATTGAGAAAAAAAAATGGATGTTCTCTCATATACCCAACGGAAAAAATTATTGACAACATCACAATCATAAAAGAATTATCTAAGCTTTCTTGAACACTCATAAGAAAAAAGGAGACGGCCATCTTTCATTCACTCGCTTTAAGCATGTATATGTAATTGAATGTAATTGGAAAAGTAATTGAAATTACACACCTTTTTTGGTGAGTAATAATTAAATTACATGTCATTCAATTTTTTTGTCAAATACACATATCAAAATTTGTAATTAATTACACTCAATTACATTTACTCATTACAATTATCCCATCACTGAAAAGACATTCAAAGATCTTCTTTTAAACTGCTGAGCCAAATGGAACCAATCTTGACCACAATAGTCTTTAGGTAGTTCCCTGCAGGACAGGCTATATATAAGATGGTTGCCAACAGGGAACATAGTTTAAAAATATGGATCTTTTGGTGATAACACATTCAAAGATTATCTTCTGTAAAACTGCCTGGCCAAACTTGGCCACATTGGTCCTTAGATGGCCCTACAAAAAGTTTTTTTTTATTGGGTTCGCACCTCAACCAAGATGGCCACCCGTGGGAAAGATAGATTTTATATTTGACCCTAGGGGAAAATACATGTAGAGATCTTTTCATTCAAAACTACTGAGCCAATGTGAACCATACTTGGCCTCAATATTCCTCAGGCGGTCCCCTGCAATAAAAGTTTTACGGGCAACCCTATATCCAAGATGGTTGCCAGCAGCGAACAGTGATGAAAATCATCTTTTAAAATATTTTAACATGGGAAAATCCAGCAAGGTCATTGGCATGATTTGAACCCTAATGGTGTTGCCATAGATGAAAACAAAGCAGGGGTAAATACCTCATAGTAAGTTCAAGAGAACCCATATTTATAAATATTTATACTGTAACGACTGTTTACAAGAATCGCATACATTTTTTCTTCTTTGATTCTCACCGATTATGACCGATTCGCGCCAGGCTGACAATAATATGGAAACATTTATTGTATATAAGAGTAAGTGAATGATATATATCTACAGATTGTGGTATACAAGTTATCGCTTCTCGGGGTGCAATGCTACGATTCTGACAAATTTTAAGATTCGTGTTAAATTTGTATATGTAAAACATAATCAGTATTGTTTTTAAATAATTTTGGGTAGGTAAGTATCTGTAACGTGATTTCAGTTTATGCATACTCTCATTCAAGACCTATAATTAGCTTCCATTATTGAAATAATAGTAAATAATGTGTGTTTAGATTCAGAGCTGGTTACGTGGTATTGTGAAGAACACATTGGAAGATTATCATGGTGTTAAAGGAAATAATGTGGCGTCGATGGGATGGATGTTTGTTATGTATGAGGTATAATCAACAAATATAACTTCCAACAACCAACAATTCTTAAATGTCCTGCAGATTTCAAAACATCGAACAATAAAAAATGGCACAACATATTTTTTTTAGAAAACCCTGGACTCTGGTAATGCAAAACAGGATTCAGTGATAATGTGAAAATTAAATAAGCAAATTATCTAACAAGATGTTTGACTTGTCATGGTTACTCTTATGATATTATCATTATTAAGTTTTCACCTTAAAACATAATTGTATCACGTACCTATACTGCTTTGAATAATTGTTGTCAAAGTTTACAATTCCACTATATAATACAGTTAACTTTGGATTATTGAATCAAACTAAACTTGTGTAATTTAAAGTAATATTTAAAATTGCATATTAGTTTAAATAATACAATTAAAAGACTTTTTGTGCCCTGTCTATGTATTTGGAGGGGCATATGGTGTTCGGTTCCGTCGGTTCGTTCGCCCCAAGTTAGGTTTACCCATAGTTTAAGTTCTTTTTTCTATTATCATTAAAATGTATCTACATACCCATTAGAGTATAATTAACATAACTCATAATAAAAATTCAACGATGCTACAAACTTCATGCGTGGCGTTACTTAGCTCATCATAAGTACAGTTTTCAGCACATATATCTTCTACACAATTCAAATGATTTATCTGACATGAAAACAGCAATTTTATTAAAACGAGCCTCCAAAATCACAGTTTCAAATACTGTCATATCAGGATTATATGTAACCAATATGGCGTTTCTTACCACAACAACAATCGTAAAATTGCATATACAAGAAATAATCGTGTACTGTGTGAGAGATTGTGCACCTGGAGAAGAACGTTTCTTCAAGAATTTCCTCTTGATCTCTTTTTCTTCGGTATTCGTTTACTGATGTATTCGTTTTAACACTTTGTCGTAATTCAGAACAGTTTCAATTTAACTAGATCACTTTTCGCTTAACTGTTTGGCAATTGGAGTTATTTGTTGATTTCCGATTACGACTCCTAGAAACATTCCTGACTTCTAAGCGAAAATTCTGTGAGTAGTGAAAAGGTTTTTAGGACATTTCAAAATGATTACCGAAGCAAAAACTATAAATTCATAGACCCAGAATACATGGCAATATAAGTATCACAGACAGAGAGATCATAAATGACGAAGGGAAATTAGGACATATACAATATTTTATGAAAGGATATGGAGTAAATGAACACGAGACCATAACACATATGTTAACTCCAACTGCAATAATTTTAATGAGCTGTATGGCCATTTCGGAAATTTATTCCTCATCAGCAGCACTAGAACCCAAACAAAGGAAATCCATAATTTCAAAAATGTTTAAAATGCATAAAACCAAACGAAATCCGAATAATCAGTTATATCAAATATATATTTTAGGACAAAACTACGATGGTGGGAGTTAATCCTTCAATTTTAGAATTTACATATATTTAAAACAACCACACAAAAGATTTAACAATAGCATTGTGAACCCCTCAAAACATGAATGTCATCAGGGCGAGCTTGCCCTTGTCACACATGAAAAGAATGCAGTAAAAAAATAGACTTAAAACTAAATACTGATATCAATTTCTGTACATATATTCTGCTGTAGTTTAAATGCTGCGGTGTTGATGACTACACAGACTTTCACCTCCATGCACCAGAATGGAACAGAGACCCAATGGAGAACGGAAGTAATATAACGGCTCCTATCACGTGTTGTAAAGTTATACCAGAACAGAAAGACACACCATGTGCCATATTACCTGATCTAGATATTCATGAAAGGGTGAGTAT
This sequence comes from Modiolus philippinarum, assembly GCA_002080025.1. NCBI lineage: Eukaryota > Metazoa > Mollusca > Bivalvia > Mytilida > Modiolidae > Modiolus > Modiolus philippinarum. The sequence continues at coordinate 113,962 of MJUU01017080.1, read as the reverse complement.
GTACTACAGGTGTTGTAAAGTTATAGACACACCATGTGCCATATTACCTGATCTAGATATTCATGAAAGGGTATGTACTACAGGTGTTGTAAATTTATACCTGAACAGAAAGACATACCATGTGCCATATTACCTGATCTAGATATTCATGAAAGGGTGAGTATGTACTACAGGTGTTGTAAAGTTAGAGACACACCATGTTCCAAATTACCCGATCGATATATTCATGACAGGGTATGTACTACAGGTTTTGAAAAGTTATACCTGAACAGAAAGACACACCATGTGCCATATTACCTGATCTAGATATTCATGAAAGGGAGAGTATGTACTACAGGTGTTGTAAAGTTATAGACACACCATGTGCCATATTACCTGATCTAGATATTCATGAAAGGGTGAGTATGTACTACAGGTCACAGAAAACAATGACGTTAGACACAGAAAATAATGCTGTTAGACAGATACAAAGCACAGAAATAGAAATCACAACATTCAAAACAAAGGCACTCACAGTGTGAACTCCAGTGAAACTGAGAGTGACATTAGGTGCTGTGGAAGGGTAAGCATTTTCTGCTCTGTTAACAGCACCCGTCACACTGTAAGTGATGAAAATATGTCTTTGAAAGATCTGTTTGATAGCAGATTGGGTAATGAATGTGTTTAAAAGCTGAAAGAAAATAGGTTACTAAATAGAAAAATCAAAATCATATAAGGACAGCGCTAATCAAGAGGGAGATTCTCCTTAATTTTTAACATAATCTTGTTCAATTGAGAAACTAAGTATTGCAAATTTACAAATAAAATCGGTTTTTGGATCAGCACCGTCGCACTGGCTACTGGATTGGTGAATACTCTCTGGGAGTATAGGCATTAGTCCAGTGTTAATAAATAATAAAATACTGAAGTTACTGCTTATTTCATTTCTTCATATGTTATGTCTCTTCAATGCAGATAAAGTCATACATTTTCCGAAATGTGTTGAAAAGCTGATAGAGAATGAAATACCAATAAGATATACCGCCGTGCGCGGTCCCGGGTTATGAATAGGCCCGCAGCATCCTCTCAGCTTGGAGTATGAGTCTTCCTAACAGAGGACCCGAAGGAACCCAGGGATATAGAAATAGGACCTAGTATCTCTGGCTTGCGGGGTGTGACCCCTCCTAAACGGAGGCTGACCCCGAGGGTCCCGGGATACAGAAATAGGACCCATTCCGTGGTTGTGCGGGATTAATAAATACACAACCCATCTTTCGGATGGTATGTAAACTCAGGTCCACGTGTTGGAAGAAATGCCACGCTTCCTGCACGTTAAAGAACCCTTGTAGCAAGCTCTTTTTGGGGTGGTCCGTAGGTGATCGGCTACAAGGCTAAATACCCCGCCCTTGACGATTTCACCCTACTTTTCCAGTGGCAGTCAGAATTTCCCGTCCAATGGCCCTTTCCATACCTCAAAGTGATAATTTATTTACAAACTTGTTCTCGTCTTGATATAGCTGAAATATTGCTCAGTAGACGTTAAACAATATTCAATCAATCAACAAATAAAATATAAATAGTAAAACGAAAATTATCTAAAATTTTAGATATTGCAAATTTCCAAATAAAATAGGTTTTCAGGCCAGCATTGAAGTACTGGTTTCTGAGTTGATGAATGTCTTCAGGGACTTACAGTCCATCAGCAGAGGCATCGGCCAAGTCGTATCAAATAACAAAATACTGAAGTTAATGTTATTTTTATTTCTGCATATGCGTATTTCGACAACTTATGTCTCTTCAGTACAAATTAAATCAAAACATTTGGAAATTCGTATACCGAAGTCTGTGTAAAGGCTAATAGAGAAAAACCAAAAGGATCTCAATAGAAAACCCAGAACCAGTTCAGGACAGAGCTATGCTCCTTAGTTTTGAACAAAATATTTGGTTATTACAAATCTCCAAATAAAAACGGTTTTCGGGCAAGCATCGAAGAACTGGCTAATTGGTAAATGAATACCATCAGATACTTACAGGCCACCTGCAGAGGCATCGAACCAGTGGTAATAAATAACAAAATATCTCTCTTAATTTTATTTCTCCATATGTGCATTATGTCTATTCAGTTCAGATCAAACTATAACTTTTGGAAACTCATAAACCGAAATATGTGTAAAAGCTGATAGAGAATAAATTACCAAAAGGATCTAAACAAAAAATACTAAAATCTTTTAAGAACAGAGCTATGCAAGAAGGAGATACTCCTTCGTTTCTAATAAAATTTTGCTCAATTTAGATATTGCAAATTTCCAAAGAAAATCGGTTTTCGGGCCAGCCTCGAAGCGCCTGCTACTGGGTTGGTGAATCATATGCTTCATGTATACACTAGGGCTGTCCATAATATTTTCGGACAAAATAAGAATGAATTAATATAAAGTATTAAATATGTATTTTTGTATTTCCTTACCCCTTGGGTAACAGTGAAGTATCAAAAACAAATAACCAGAGCTAAGCTGAAAACATACCAACTCTAGATTAATCAAAAAGATACAAATCCAAAATTAATTTCAAAATTTATGTGTTTTGCTTATCTTAAATGAAGTCCACACAGTTCGACACTGATTCTGAAAATTTTCTAAAATGTTTCTAAAATTCTTGAAATCATATAATGAATATGCATTGTCCGAAATACCCTTTTCCTGTAATTTAGATGAAATATATATTTAAGGGCCACTTCAAAAATAAAACCCCATAACAAACATTGCTTATGTACAACAATCCAAACAAACAATTATCCTGGGAAATGCCTGTGTCCCCCCCCCCACTTATTTGTTAATGTGTTCCGCTTTCTTTTAAAAAATTAAATCAATTCAAGATGGGGATAATAACAAAATTACAGAACAGAGTTGTCAAGTCCATACTGATAATAACAAAATTACCGAACGGAGTTGTCAAGTCCATAATGATAATAACAAAATTACTGAACGGAGTTGTCAAGTCCATAATGATAATAACAAAATTACCGAACAGAGTTGTCATGTCCATAATGATAATAACAAAATTACCGAACAGAGTTGTCAAGTCCATAATGATAATAATAAAATTACCGAACAGAGTTGTCAAGTCCATAATGATAATAACAAAATTACCGAACAGAGTTGTCATGTCCATAATGATAATAACAAAATTACCGGACAGAGTTGTAATGTCCATAATGATAATAACAAAATTACCGAACAGAGTTGTCAAGTCCATAATGATAATAACAAAATTACCGAACGGAGTTGTCATGTCCATAATGATAATAACAAAATTACCGGACAGAGTTGTCAAGTCCATAATGATAATAACAAAATTACCGAACAGAGTTGTCAAGTCCATACTGATAATAACAAAATTACCGAACAGAGTTGTCATGTCATCAAGTCCATAATACAAACTATTTTTATACGTCTTTGTAAAAACATATCTTTTGGAAAGTTCTAGAAATATACAGTCGATTCTATACACAAACTAGGGTAAAACTGACTTTGTATAGACTATGACGTGTAAAAATAAATGCAATTTTCCTGAAAATTTTTCAATAAATACTATTAATAATAATTCGCAGCACCACGACCTTTACATGAAAAAAAGAAATATACCAATTTTGATATTTTGTCAAAAGGAAGAAATACGTCAGTTTTGACAGTTTGTTGTTTTTTGACAGTAAAATATTTATATTAAATTCAACATTAAAACTACCAAATCAAAATATGAAGTTTTAAAATGAAAGAAAGTTCAGCGGCAGAATTCTTCAAAACGTCAAACTTTGAGGACAACATGGAGTAGTGAACAGAGTCTGTTTAGTAAACACGTCTGGGAAAAAGCATTCAATACAAACAAAGTAGTAAAATTTTTGGAAATTATTTCTTATATATGCTTTTGATTGATTTTCGAGTGGTATGAAAGATTTGGAAAAACGGAAAGGTTTACGGCCAAGATAAATGTCTTAAAGTGGGCGTATTTGTTATATACAATGTTTCATGTATGAGAATTTTGTTTTATTTTTTATGACAAAAATCACAATGAATAAATGTAGGAAAGGTAACAGGAAACGCCCATAATGGCAAAAAATTACAATCACATGCTAAAATATTCCATATTTCTGCACAAAAAAACAATCAAAAAAAAAAAACAAACATAGACAACGATAGGAACTCGGGATAGCCAGACTGGGTACCGGCACCAGCGAGAGTGGTATGGTTAAAACGGTTCATGGGTACCCAAACCTCCCCTTTATCTATCCCGTTTATCTATATTATCATAAACATATAAATAAAACCCAATACAGGTAAACTACTGACTGTAAGTCCATAATCTTGACAAGGAAAGAATAAGTCAGAACGTAATTTAGAATGAAACGTCAAGGAGTTCTCGTCGCTAAACTGTCAGCTAGCTCAAGGAGCCTAGACTGCTGGTAAAACACTGTCGCACTACGGCAGAAAAATCAAACTCAAAACTTCCCGATGGTTTTGATAAAGATTCATCATGGATTTCTGTAGATATCGGCAGTATTAGTGAGATGCCAGTATACCTGTAAAATCTTTAGGTCATTGGATCCCAAAGCCAATTTAACGGAACCATGAAGAATATCCTGTCAATATCCCCTATTACGTAAAGAATGTAAGTTACGTGACAGTTTTTCTGAATTTTTAATCAGCTTTTGACATCTTTTAACAACATTGCCGTAAAAGGGAGAGTGAAATGCCCTTAGTAATAAGCTGCTTGCGAGTCGAATATATAGATATGTTCATATCTTCTATAATAAAACTTCTTAAATGTGTTTAACAATTATGAAATATTTTACCTTGTTGTAAAAGTTTAGATGTGATAGTAAGGTTACGTTCATGAAATTCGTCAAGAGTAGAACAGACGCTTGCGAATTGTGCTAGTTGAGATATATACACCCAGTAACGGTATGATGAAGCTAAAGGAACGTCGTCATCAAGAAGGGCAAATTAGTAATTGTGAAATCAAAATCATCCCATGAAAAAATAGATAATATCCAGAAATTCTTTGCAGACAAAATTTCAAAAATTAAATGCCTTGAACTGACAAAACCATGAAAAAAATCCAAAATAGTTCATGAAATGTTACCTGTAGAGTAAGATGTCCGACAGCGTAAGCAGTCTATATTTTCGTGCCTTAAGGGTTCAGCACGAATTAGTTACATATTGGTAGATCAACAGCTTCCCGGGCTTTGATTGCCATTATATTTGGCATATATATGAAAAAGAAAAAAAAAACGTTCATGTTTATTTTAGTTGTTTATCTCTGTATAGTAATTCTGACCTTTAATTCACACACTGACAGTATGACGGGTGCTGTATATAGAGGTTAATATGCTTACCCTTCCGGAGCACCTGATGTCACTTTTTTAGAATTCACACTGTTAGTGATTTAGCTTTTATTGTTGTAGTGTTTTTGTTTTTTGTTTGTGTAGCATCTTTGGTCTCCCGTCTTCTAGTGTTCTTGCTTTTGAGTAGTCTGGACTTAAGTGTTTACAATATTTCATTTGAGAAGCAAATATCTAACAAAATACAAACCGATAAATCATGGATTGGAAAACAGGTGTAGAACACGTTTACAAATTCCTCTCCACATAATAAGGATGAATACATATTAATGCAATATATATCTGATGGGTTGAACAATAACTAGAGGCTCCCAGGAGCCTGTATCGCTCACCCGGCGTACAGTTGCCACAATGAAGCTAACATTTTAAGTTATACAGTTGAAGTTAAGTCTCTCAAACTTTATTAGCTCAAACACCACCAATATCTTAAACTGTATTTAAAGTCTGATCTTGTTTTACTATATTTCTTTGCTGCCCATGTACTTGCTTATGACCACCTTCAATACCAGTTTTGAAGTTGAGACATAAATTTGTAAATGGCGGTCAACAACAATTTTTAAAACCATATTTTTAAGTTACCAGATTAATATTTATTTGGAAACCAAATTTCTCTGAAATAGGAAAATATTGAATTTTCCCACCCTTTTGGTGGCCATTTTGAAAATGGCGGTCAACAAACAATTTTCCATACGACTTTTGAAGTCGCAACATCAATATCCACTTGGAAACCAAATTTCATTGAAATCAGACAATGTTGAATTTTCCCGCCTTTTTTGGCAGCCATTTTAAATAGCGGATAGCGAACAATTCTGAACATCAGTTTTGAATTCACAACATCAAAATCCACTTGGAAACCAAATTTCATTGAAATTGGACAATATTGAATTTTCCCGCCTTTTTTTGGCGGCCATTTTGAAATGGCGGTGAACGAGCAATTTTTAACATTGATTTGAATTTGCGACATCAATACCCATTTGGAAACTTGAAATTCCACTGAAATTGAACAATGTTAAATTTTCCCGCCTTTTTTGGCGGCCATTTTGAAAATGGCGGTCAAGAAATATTTTTGAGCATCTGTTTTGAAGTAGCAACATCAATATCCATGCACTTGGAAACTAAATTTCATTGAAATCGGACGATGTTGAATTTCCCGCCTTTTGTGGAAGCGATTTTGAAAATGGCAGTCAGCGAACAATTCTTAACATTGGTTTGAATTTGCGACATCAAAACCTATTTGGAAACAAAATTCCATTGAAATTGGACAATCTTGAATTTTCTCGCCTTTTTTTGGCGGCCATTTTGAAAATGGCGGTCAACGAACAATTTTCAGTATCTGTTTTGAAGTCGCAACATCAATATCCACTTGGAAACCAAATTTCGTTGAAATTGGACAATGTTGAATTTTCCCGCCTTTTTTGGCGGCCATTTTGAAAATGGTGGTCAATGAACAATTTTATACACCAGTTTACACGTTGCCATAGCATGGCAAAGATTTTAATCAATTTACACTAAACCTTCATCTTCTCTAGTTATGGATATAGACGACAAAATATGAAAATTTGAAATTCCATGAAAAAGGGCAACAACTCCTACAAAGATTTTTGGATTTTCTTCAAAATTTTAGGGTGGGTAGATCTTAATATGCTTTTTGCAATTTACACTTTACACTCTATCTGTTACACTTTTTAAAATAAACATATATATATATATTAAAATTGAGAAAATTTACGGAAAAAGGGCAATAACTCCAACACTAGATTTCAGATTTTCTTTAAAATTGCAAGGCGGGTAGATCTTAACATGCTGATTATTTTCACTCCCTATCAGATTTTTGATATCTGTAACGGTTTTCGAGTTATTTGCAAAAAATGCAATTTACCCCTTTGTTTTTTTTTTTAGTAACAACAGCCATGTTGCTTGGTTTTCGCACTAATCGAACACAATTTTGAAACTGTTTACCCTGGTGATGAATCAGGTCAAGTTTGGTAACAATTGGCCCAGTGACTTCTGAGGAGAAGATTTTTTAAATTGATGGCAAAAAGTATCAAATTTCTTAATTTTGACCAATAAAGGGCAAAAACTCCTATATGGTAGGGAGATTTTCTTCAAAATTTCAAGGTGGGTAGATCTTGATATGCTGAACATTTTTGCAATTTAAAGTTGACCTCTATCTGTTATAGTTTTTGCGATTAAAAAATCAAGAATATCAAAATTTTGAAATTTTTACGGAAAAAGGGCAATAACTCTAAGACGGGTTTTTGGATTTTCTTCAAAATTGCAGGGCAGGTACATCTTGTCATGCTGATCACTTTCAATCTCGTCAGATTTTTGATATCTGTAATGGTTTTTGATTTATTTGCCAAAAACAGCAATTTACCCCTATGTGCTATTTTTAGTAACGGCAGCCATGTTGTTTGGTCCTTGGACTAATCGAACACAATTTTGTATCTAGATACCCTTGTGATGATTCAGGCCAAATTTGGTTCAAATTGGCTCTGCGGTTTCAGAGGAGAAGATTTTTGAAAAAGTTTACGACGGACGCCGACAGACGCCAAGTGATGGGAATAGCTCACATGGCCTTTTAGGCCAAATGAGCTGAAAATACAATCAATGACAATAGTGATATATAATTGATGTGTGTCCTGAGAATCTTTTAGAGATCATAAAATATAACAGAGTTACAAAAATATGTATATATTTACCTTAATTGAGAAATAATATGAATACTAAGTGTATATGGATTTGTATCATGAAATCATTTATTATCTAGCTGAACCTTTTGGATTGCAAAATAAAGTCTGGACTTTGATTTGTGTAAACTTGTTCTTTGTTCCTTTAACTGTTTCAAATGAGTTGTTGAATTAATACCGTCGCAACAATTATTAGGAAAAGATTTATTTAAGAATTGAATGCAATTTTTTGTAGTTTTATTCTCGTGTAAAAGGGTGGACCGTAGCACATTTGAATAAAGCGCTTCATGTGAAAAATGTGCTACGGTCCACCCTTTTACACGAGAATAAAACTACAAAATATTGCATTCAATACTTAAAATTACATTCCGTGAATGGAAAGTCTTCACACTAGATAACGTAATGAAATTCGTAGCTGATGCACCATTTCCTAGTTTATATTACTCCGCCGTCTTTGTTTACCTGTGTCGTCGTTAAGGAGTCATGTGCTGCTGTAGTTTTACTGATTGATAAAACTCAGCTACGGAAATGATCGGAAGTACTCGTAACCAATCAAAAACGGGAATTTCCGTACAACGCAGAATGAATGTAATTAAAATGCATTAAGATACAGTTTGCGACTATATGTATGTTTTAGTGATCCAGAGCTTTGTATTGTAAGTTATGATACAATATTTATCGTGTCTTATGATACAGTGCTGGAGGTAATTATTAACCATGGTTGTAGTGCTATTATGTTAACATGATTTATATTAATGTATTGTTGCTATTTTGCAGGGCTGTTTTGATGCAGTATGGGATCAGCTATTGGGAAAACCATTGTATGCAGGTGTCGGTTTTACTTTAATATTTGTCTTTCAAGTAAGTTTTGTTCATTGAATAATTCGTCGCAGAAACGTATGAAATGCAGTGATAATATTGTGCTCTAACACCTGTTTGCTAAATTGTCAGAAAAGCATTCCTTGCATAGATGAGAAATTTGCAAGTACAGCCTGACAAGGTGTCGCCACTGTGGAACACATTTAACAGTGAACCAGTATTATAGCCTTCAGCTTTAAAACCGCATAACAAAGAGGGATTTATAACAACCAATATTCAATTAAACTAAGACCCGATAAGCTAAATAATTGAAGCTTAAACGCAATTCTAATGCAACATTTATATAACGAAGGTTTTCATTGGCCAAAACTGACCGTCAGTTCCACCATCTACACACCTGTGACAAAGTCCCTAATATAGTTACAAATTCGCGAGTTAAAAATAAAACATGATATTGATTTCTTGCATTAGAATCGCAATAACAGTACATTATTTGAATACCCGCGGGCGTCAATCTTTACTTGACGGTCATAATATACGTTTACAGGCTCCGCTACGCATCGCCTATAAACTGCATTTTGACCGTCAAATCTACGCTTGACGCCCTCGGGTATTCAAATAATGTACTGTTATTGCTTAATCAACGTTCTGCTTAACAATTTCTGGGTATGATTTTGTCTTGCGTTTCTATAATTGCCTGTCATTTATGATACATGACAGAACTGATAAATTTATAATTTTCACTTGATTTATGCTAAATTACAAAATACGGAAGTTACTGTAAATTTACTGTATGATTTTGACAATTTCAACTACTTATGTCAATCAATGTAGCGTATTTATGAAAGACCATAACCCGGTGGATGTATAAATAGAAAATTAACATAATTTATCAGCCAAGGGCACAGATTCGCAGGAGGGAGATAACTCTTAATTTTTAACATTTTTGTTAGGCATTTAGATATTGCAAGTGCCCCCCTCCTCCATGAGATAAATCAGTTTTATGTACTAACAGTACCGATTACCGAGTTGTTGGTTGAATGCCCTCAGGGACTAATAGTCCACTAGTAGAACCATCGAACTAGATGTATTAAGAAACTAAATACTCCACATCTTATGTCTCTTTAATAAAAACTACACGTATTTAAGTGAGAAATAACTGCTGAAAAAGTATTTAAAAACTTCTTATTTATAAGAAAAAGCAACGACTGCAGAATATCGAAGGCAAAGCACAAAAAATTAACATAAATCAAAGTCTAGAGACATATGTTGATACGGACTTTATCACGGTCAGTATCGCGTTATGGCGAGCTTGGTGCGTTACTCCGTGATAAAGACCCTATCAAAAACAAAATGTCCTACATATCATTCATCGGTATTTCACAAATCGATAAAAAGAACTCTAAAATTAATTGAAATTAGCTGAAATTTATGTTTTAGCACGGTAAATACAGGCTTCATTACAATAAATAATTTGCATGCTTCATGAGTTCAACGCGTATGAACATGACGGTATAGCAACGCACTCGTGACATGTTCACAGTGACTCCTGATTTTCTATATCGCGACCTGTTCAGTGACACTGAGAATTCCAGTCAATGCAGATCAATGGAAATTCATACAAATACCGATAAAAGGAAAACACAAGAACATTAGACGACGGGGATTTCCAATAACACGACACAACAACATTACGTACGAACATCAAAACATAACAATCAAAACTAAAGTACGTACAGTATGAGTTCTCAAAAATAAGTCAGACATCCGTCAAACGAAAAAAGGGAAATGGCGTAATGTATAACAAAATCCAAATCAATCCGGGATAAACTCATTAAAGTGCAAAGAATTATCATTGTATGTGATCCATGTCCATTTGCAGGCAGTTTTGGTGGTGTTTTCAGCAGTTATGAGCAGAAACATTGACGAATCACAAAAAGTGGAACCAATTTACGGATAACAGTACCATTAAACTTTTCTAATCGATGTACAATGTTTTTGTGTATTATGTTTAAGATGATCAACCATGATGCATTCTGATATAAGACATCATATTGTTCTGAGAGGATTTGATAAATGCTGAAAGCTGTTAACTTCTAATTCTGTAATTGTTGATTTCATACAATCTGTCCCATATTAATATGTAACAACATTGACATGTCTATAATATCAAATACTTATAGCAAACTGTAGAGAAGAAAAAAGTATTGAAAACATTTTTTCCAGTAATGATAGTCAGACGAAATATTTATGTAGTCAAAGTAAGTGAACCAAACCGTCTGTCGTAATAAGAATAATTCAGAGACAATGGTAACATTAGAAACGTTAAGAAACAGACAATCACACAAGCGAAGAAAAGAAAAAAAATAATTGACATCCATACAGGTGAAAGACACGGTCTCAATAAAAAAAATCAGTGTGAAGTCGAATTTCGAGACTTATTGCACTGCATTAATCACAATGATAATTATGTTGAATATAACAATATACAGATTGTGATGAAATGATAATTCCAACATTTTGCTGGCCAATATCACAGCTTTTGAGCATGTTGTGAGTGATATAATCATGCTCATTTAATGTATTTTTATAATTGTCTATCTAGTCTACATCTGGTTTACTTCTTTCAAATTACCTTATAACTGTGTCCAGTGCTTTTGCTCTTACAAAACTTTAATTGTATTTGACTGGTATAGTCAAGTTACAAATTCAACTGAACCTGCACAACTCAAAATTCTGAGATTACTGTTCGTATCATTCTGTTGTTACACTATCATAATAAATAAGGGATAATAATTACATGACAATGACAATTTGTCTGCAATATTAGAAAAAGAAAACGTTTAATTTGTATTGATACTAAATGTTAATATATACAGTCTATGTAAAATTTGTTTTATTTCGTTGTGACCCAAAAGTGATTTTTCATCTTTAAAATGAATATGGAGTAAATTTACAATGAACAAGCGTCGGTCGTAATACCAGGCATTATAGAAATCTGTACCAGTAAAACAAAGCTTCATTACACGAGCAAAATATAGTACAAGAAGAAGTTATGCTCTTAAAAAAATAAAGAACAACAATTTATTTTCAGAAATTTGTCAGTGAACATGAACCAAACTCTTAAACATCAGTGGAACAACACGCCAAATATCATAGATCAAAATCTGAAACAGTTTTGAGAAAAATGTCTTACCGTTTTTCAAGTCCAAGGTTCATGTCGTCAAAATAAGTGGACTTGAGCAAAACTCGAACTTTCTATGTCACTCATGGAGTCCGACTCGTATATAAAATATCATATCAATATTTTTAATGGTTTTAAAAAAGGCTAAAAAGCTGATATTTTAACAAATTCTCTAAGTCCGTGTCCCGTAACAAACAACCCAAAAATCATTGATCAAGAAATTCTGTAAATCATGGAGGTAGGCTCATACAAGAAATACTATATCAATAACAGAAATAGTTTAGAACGAAAGACTGAAAAACTAATATTTTACCGAAATTTTCCAACTCTAAGCTTTTAACTCTATCCAAAAACAGTGGACCGGAACCAACCTCCAACTTGTTCTGTAAGTCGTACAGATAGATTTAAATACCAAAAATTAAGATCAATATTTGAAACGATTTAGAAAAAAATATGGCAAACTGACGCACAATTGACTGAATGGCGCACGGGCAGACGAATAAATGAACTAACGTAAAACCGACGGTAGGAGACTAATAAATAGGAATTGAATATATTGTTCAAAATAAAAATCAAGACCTATCCTACCTGTATTGGATACCTAAATTAGAAAGAAATCCTTACAATGTACGACTATTTCGACAAAATGAAGAATAAAGAGCCATTGTAGGTGTTTCCTGTTATCTTTTTTATTCTATTTTTAAAATAAAAATGTCTAGCGGGGCAGGACATGCTTACCCTTCCGGAGCACCTGATGTCACTCCCGGTTTTCATGGGAGTTCACATTATGAGTGCCTTAGTTCTTAGTGTCCCCCTTTTTTTATTTCCGTGTATTGTGGCTGTCTCACGTCCTTGTTTTGTCTTTGTTTTTCTCTGTTGCCGGTTTTTGCCACGTCTTTGGACTTCAATTTTTGTAATCATCACTTTCCTTGTTCCTTCAGTATTCTACTGTCGTTGTTTTTTATATGAAGTTTGATTCTGGGGAGAGAGTTCAATATGTTTCTTTGAAATGCATGCGGTAAAGTTAAGAAATAATTATTATAACATGTTTTATGTACCTCATTGTAAGGGTGCTCGTCTTGATAAGTTGGACTTTTTTCTAGTTTGATTTTTACTGTGAGTCATTTTGTGTATTTGTTTTTAGCCATTCACCACCCATAGGGGGTGGGTTTAGATCCAAGAAAACGAGTTTAACCCCACCTCAATTTTTGCGCCTGTCCCAAGTCAGGAATATGTTGGTCATTGGCTTGTCCTTGTCTTATAAAATTTTAGTTTCTTGATATTCGGGTTATTGGATGTGGTTTGTCTCCATTGATTTATTCACTTTTTTACCTTTTCGGGGCCATTTAGGGCTTACTTCCTCACTGTGTTGAAGACCATGTGGTGACCCCTAGATGTATGTTTTGGGTCGTTTTAACCTGGATATGGGATGTTGTCTCCTTGACATTTACCCCATTTCCTTTCTTATACATTGCACCTTAGTCTTTTTAGCATATATACTTGCTCTATTAAACATTGTTGAAGATATAATTTAGTCTATATAGCATTGTACAGTCATGACGCCCGGAATATCGAAAATCACTGAGAATAATATTATTAACTGTAGTGAATGAAATCATAAATGCAATGTTTTTTGGATTTGTCACTAAATAAAACACGATTAAAGATGGAATCTATTGAAACGCAAACGTCTTTTATTTACTTCACTTTGAGTATCTGAAAGGCGTTTAACACAATTTGATACATTTTGCCGTGCTTGGAGTTGTTCACTACAGGTTACCCTCTGTATGTATCACTGTGCTTAAGGGGAAATGATTAAAATTATCTATATTCTTTTGAGGGTTCATTCATCTGCATTGTACTAATATTTGTTTTCATGGAAGCTACCCGTTATATTTTTCTGTAAGATGTTAATAAACAAAGTATTAATATAATAATATAATAATTTTCTTTTGTACATTTCTTTTTTCAAATTTCCGATTATCATCGCAACAGTTTACAGTAAAAAACAGTATGCATTCTTGCGAGATCAATATGAGGGAGTAATAAATAAATAGGGAAACATAATCGTTATTTTTAAACATAAATATCACTTTAAGAGGAAAATATATGTTACCTTTTCGCGACATTGTTTGTAATACAGATAGTTCTTTTGTTTCCTTGGTATTTTTGTATTGCTTTACTAAATGAAAACTTGCATTAATACATTTACATGCGAAAATGGACGATTATCATATATCTATTTTTAACAAGCGAGATCTCAACATCTCCGTTTTTAAACTATAAAAGGAAACGCAACATGATAATTCATCCTAAGTTTTTAAGTATCTAATTTTGAAAAGATTGCGAGCTATCAAGCATTCCCGTGTTTACATTCTGAAACTGTAAACAAAAGGTACAGCAGGTCTAGTTACATGGAAATAGTATTTATTGATAACTTTAGATTGTAAAGATGTATGATTAATTAAGTAAATGAAGTCAAAAATGCAATATTTGTCAAAAAATGAGACCAAATAATGAACCAAAAATCTAATCATGCTGAAATGTATAAATACAATCGTGACTTAAATGTCGTTTATCTGTAAGATATCTAGGATAAATTAATACGTATAGACGTCTTTGTAGTTGTTTTACAAAGTCAAGTTCGTGACCAGTGTTGTATAAAGTATCCACAACAAAAGCTGCACAAATAAAAATGTCATTGTATTGCAGTGGACCTTTTCACATCAGGATATATACATTGTTAACTTTAAATATACACTTTTGGGATGAAACGAATAATTCTGCACAAATTAAAGGTTTCGTCACTTTTACAATTGAAAAAAAATTACAATTAAATGAAACAAAACAAATTGATGAATGTTAAATTTTTATTAGTAAATATCTAATTAATATTGGGAAGACAACAGGAAACACCAACAATAGCCAAAAATTATAATTATATATCGCAATCTATCAGGGAACTGCATAATTAAAACAATAAAAAGATAAAAGACAAACGTAGACAACAATAGGATAGTCGGACTTCGTACCTGCACTAACAAGAAGTTAAGCGGTAGGTTTAAACCGGTTTCTGGGTACCTTTACCTCCCTATTCTCTATTCCATTTCCCTATAGTATAAGAGACATACAAATATAACTCAATACGGGTAGACCACTAGATCCAAGACCACAATCTTGAGAAGGAAGGAATTGACAAAACGGTATTTAGAAAGATGGGTCAAGGAGTGCTCGCTGCTAAACTGCTGGCTAGCTCAAGGAGCCTAGTCTGCTGGTAAAACTGTCGCACTAAGGAAGAAAAATCAAACCCAAAACTTCCCAAATGGTTTGGTGAGTAATGGGTAAAAATGCCATTTTTAAAGACAGCTAACTCAATGCTCTAGTTGAATTATAAGTATTTTGAATATTTCAATTGAATTGTCGTTTGCATGGTACCTCATCCTCCAATCTATGGTTTCCTGATTATCTATCTCAAGTATCTTAATATGGTTTGTATAAATTCAAATTGTAATTAATAACCAGGAAGCTAATTTTTGCCAGGTATCTTTTTTTGTCTTTCAGAAAATTTAAATTATAGTTTGATAGGTATCATGTTAAAATTGATTGGATCCCTGACAAAAGTCTATTGTTTTGATTCTTTACATCTTTACTGGGTATCAAATAAATTCTTTATTATGTGCCAATTCATTTGTTTATGAAGCCTTTTGTTAGTGTGTAAATGTCATTTCACATTACAAATTTATAACGGATAAACCACCTTTTAAAGGTATGTTTTCAAAAGTTTTAAAATTTAATGTTGGTTGTATTCTGCCTTCCTTTTCAGATATTTGATGTTTTTCATTTACTTTGGTAATCCTTTTGCCTTTCAATATGCATTTTCCATATTTCCAAACTTCTAGATAAAACAATATGTAATCGGAAAAGAATCTAGAAACGCGGCGTTATGTTACTTTCTAATATTATCTATATATATTATTATCTAGAAAAAAACATCTATAAACAAAGCAACAACACCAAAATTCCCGACGTACTGGATCCGACAGGATACACACTTTATGAGAAGAATATAATCAAACAAAAGACAAAAGTGAACAGTACACAAATAATACAGTTAATATTTCAGCCCCTATCCAGGCCTTTTTCAAAACACAATAAAAATAAAAAATAAAATCAAACAAAAACTATGTTTTTTGTTTGATTTTATTTTTTATTTTTATTGTGTTTTGAAAAAGGCCCGGATAGGGGCTGAAATATTAACTGTATTATTTGTGTACTGTTCACTTTTGTCTTTTGTTTGATTATATTATTATCTAGTATATATTTAATTCAGTTTAATTCTGTCACAATAAATACAGTGAATACAGTGAAAAAAGGTAAACTTTTATTATTTTTCAAGTCATAATCAGGGTTGGTATCGTTTGTTAACTTGTTTATATATGATATCTTTTGTTACCCTTTTTACTAAAACTCATCATGGGACTGTGTGAACAGGCAACTTATAAATGGAGTAAAAACAAAATTACCGAACAGGGTGGGCAAGAACCGAAGTCCATGAGATAAAAAGACAAATCAGGTGGAAATCAGCGGCGAAATTGCTTACCGCAATGGTCGAGACTTGGTACAGATATTTATAAAGAAATTGTGGGTTAAACCTGTTGTGTCCGGTAGCAACTCAACAGCAATTGTCATTGAAATGTCGTTGACAGTGAAAAGAAATGATCATCCCAATATTAAGTAAAGAAAGAATCTTGAAACAGAGTTGGGACAAAAACATAAAAATTTTTTTAACGAGGGACAGATATCTATTAAAGAACTTTTAAATCATCGTATGAGACGGAACTGCTATCAACAATTGAAGAAATGAAACAAAAAACAACAATGGCAAAAGTTAAGTAATTGCCGTTGTGGGTTCGCTAAAAATAATATACCAGTAGTTGTGGGAAAAGTGCTACTATTCCACTATATCCATAACTTTGACAAGTCTTTAGTTCAATCGTCCAAAAAATAATTTATTTGGAATCTTGCATATCTGCCATATTTGACATGGGATCAGAACGAAATTCGCAAGTTTTGTACAGGATTTTCCATGCATCCCGTATACTTGGTGCAATTAAATGAAAAAGAATGTCGAGAATGGGTGTTTTACTGTAAGGTTAAAAGTGAAACCATTCCGTGATAGCAGTTATTATTTTGCAAAAACAGAATGCAACTAGAATTGGTGATCTACTGATCACGGATACCCCCTCCCCCAGCAATCCCCCACCGCCACCACTACATATGGAACTATATTTGAGGTTTTCACTGCAAAAAGTGGTTCAATTTTATAGTAGGAAATTGAGGAAGCTGCGTTTTTAAAGTTTATCTGTTTTATCATCTAAAAACGGAGAAAAATTGTCTTTTTTTACAATCTAAGGGGAAATAGATATTGCTGAAATCAATAATTTACAAAAAATAAGAATACACAAATGCATTTTTTTTCATTGAATAACTTTTTTAACTGGACATTGCAAAATTGAATATTTCTTCAAAATAAATTAATTACCTCCCTTTTTTAAATTCTGACTTTTCATAATATCTTATTTTTAAGTAATTGACATGTTGGTGTACATAATTAGAACTATGAAATCAATTTCATGTTCCAGCAATATTAAAACTACTTTTGTATGAGCAATAAAACTTTTTTTAGCTATTTTTGTTATCAAATAAAACTTTTTTTAGCTATTTTTGGTATCAAATAATACCAAACATGTGATTTGAGGTTTTATTGAAATGTTTTTATTTTTGTTATACCTTTAGATGTTGTGACCGTGACCCTTGTTGCACAAATCTCAAAATCGATAGGGTTCCTCTTCTAATTATAACTCATGTCTGAGCAAAGTTTCATTTAGATATGACAAGTGGTTCTCAAGATATTACACGGAAACCAAAAGTTGACGCATGGATGCTTGGATGCCCAGACACCCTTCATCAAATTATAAGCTGGGTTCGACTTCGTCGCAACTTTGCTAATAACATATTAAAATTTGAGAAAGCTCTGTTCAAGCATTCTCTTTTTTTTCATCTTGAAACTGAAACATTTGCGTTTTTTGTTTTTAAATCAAGGGCAAATAACTCTTGAATGACAAATGTGAATTTCGTCAAAATCAAACTTGACCTTCATTTTAAAGTAAGAAATAACATATTAAAATTAGAGAATGCTGCATTAAAGCGTTTTCTTTTTATCATCTGGAAACTGAAATATTTGCGTTTTTTAACAATCAAGGGCAAATAACTCTTGAAGACAAATGGGAAATTCATCAAAATCAAACTTGACCTTAATTTCAAAGTAAGAAATAACATATTAAAATTTGAGAAAGCTGCATAAAAGCGTTCTTTTTTTATCATCTGGAAACTGAAAAATTTGCAGTTTTTAACAATAAAGGGCAAATAACTCTTGAACGACAAATGGGGAAATTCGTCAAAATCGAACTTGACCTTCATTTCACTGTAAGAAATTAGATATTAAAATTTGAGGAAGCTGCGTAAAAGCGTTCTCTTTTTATCATCTGGAAACTAAAAAAAATGGGTTTTTAACAATCAAGGGCAAATAACTCTTGAACGACAAATGGGAATTTCGTCAAAATCGAACTTGACCTTCATTTCATTGTAAGAAATTACATATTAAAATTTGAGAAAGCTGCGTAACAGCGTTCTCTTTTTATCATCTGGAAACTGAAAAAAAATATGTTTTTTTAAGAATCAAGGGCAGATAACTCTTGAAGTGCAAATGGGAATTTCGCCAAATCGAACTTTACCTTCATAATATAATATTAAAATTTGAAAAAGCTGCGTAAAAGCGTTCTCTTTTTATCATCTGGAAACTAAAAAAAATGTGTTTTTTAACAATCAAGGGCAAATAACTCTTGAACGACAAATGGGAATTTCGTCAAAATCGAACTTGACCTTCATTTCATTGTAAGAAATTACATATTAAAATTTGAGAAAGCTGCGTAACAGCGTTCTCTTTTTATCATCTGGAAACTGAAAAAAAATGTGTTTTTTTTAAACAATCAAGGGCAGATAACTCTTGAACGACAAATGGGAATTTCGTCAAAATCCAACTTTACCTTCATTTTATTGTAAGAAATATCATATTAAAATTTGAAAAAGCTGCGTAAAAGCGTTCTCTTTTTATTATCTGGAAACTGAAAAAAAATCCGTTTTTTTAACAATCAAGGGCAGATAACTCTTGAACGAAAAATGGGAATTTCGTCAAAATCAATCTTGACCTTCATTTTATTGTAAGAAATAACACATTAAAATTTGAGAAAGCTGCGTAAAAGCGTTCTCTTTTTATCATCTTGAAACGAAAAAGTGTGACGGACGGACAGACGGACGCGTGGATGACTATATAAACAGTTCTCAACAACCCTTCGTATATCACTTCTGTTGGTTGAATTTACTTCAGAGAGTCAAGAAAAAAATATGAAATTTGGAACTTTACAGACGACAGACGCCAAAAATGATGGCAATTGATAAGCGCAAAACAGAACATTCGATTGCGACATTGCCAACAGTAAGAATGAAAATATTTAAAATGGGTTATGAGTACAGAGATTTGATTTTCATAAAACTTTCTATTTAATCTTCAGGATTAAAAAAATATAGTCATAATTGTATGTTATTTGAGAAAAGAAAATATATTTCTTGACATGTTTGATTGAAACAACAGAGTGTATTGTTACCTACAGCAGAAAATAAATGTCTTACAAACATGCATCCTATATATCGGAATACCGAGTCAGTTAAACAGGTTAAGAGTCAACTTAATTGAAATGAACATTTTAAAACGTAGTACCAAGCCGGTTACTTCTTCAAAAACCTCTACATTGGTGCTATATTTCGGTCAGTAGTTTCTGGAAGAGACACGACAACCAAAATAAAGGTATGTCAAACAATCAGCTGATAAAGAATATGTAAAAAATTGGATAACAGGAAACATCTACAATGGTTAAAACTTACAATTACATAATAAAATCTGCCAGGGAACTATACAGTAAAAACACAGATAATACCAAAGACAAACGTAAACAACGAAAGGAACTTGGAACAACCAGACTTGATACCTGCAGTAGCAAAAGCCAGCGGTAGGGTTAAACCGGTTACCAACCCCCCCCCCCCCCACCCCCGCCTTTATCAGACCCGTTTCAATATAGTAAAATGAACATACGAATAAAACCTAACACATATAGACTACTAACTCCATGACCACAATCTTAAAAGGAGAGAAAAGGACAATATGTAATGTTGAAAGATGGGTCAAGGGGTGCTCACCGCTGAACTGCTTGCTAGCTCAAAGAGCCTAGTCTGCTGGTGAAACACTTTCACACTACGAAAGAAAAATAAAACTCAAAACTTCCCGACGGGTTTGGTCAAGAATCATCATATATTTCAATAGACATCGGCTGTATAAATAAAAAAAATGCCTTTTTATTGTCTACAGGGCCAACCAATTAATACATTACAACGATACAATTTACGCCGTAAATTACGAAAGCTTATCACCACCACAAAATTATTGTTTATTAGTTTGCATTATTAAGCAAACTTCTGTGTTTTGTGTTATTTAGCAAAGGTTTGCATTATAACGCAAATATTTGCGTTATTTCTCTAAGTTTGCACAGTACGCATAATAACGAAAAGTTCATTTTAGATCGATCGATAATATATTTGATCCATAAATTCGAAATTTAGAGTCATGAACGGGTGTGTAGGGATAGAATATGATTTTGGACAAAAAGATGAAGCATAAAAATATAGTAGTTACACCAGTTGACTTGATTATTTAACGTCCTTGACTACCTATGTAGGTGTTGCACGGGTTTTGTCTCTCCTCAAGTATACGACAATCTTCTTCGCAAAAAATATTAGTGTACGAGATAATCTTTAAAAAAGCTACTATATTTTTAAAAAATGCCACATAATATATTTTCGATAAGAGGAAAGAATATTGCGTCCATGAAAATCAAATTTAAGGATGTAAAATAGTCTCATCATACCGGGAAAGATATTTGGTACAAATTTGAAAAATGAAAAAGCTTATAGTATGATAGAGTTTGTGTGTAGTTATTTAGAATGAGTGAAACAATTTACCTCTTTGCATTTTTTCTTTCTTTGAGAAACAACTTGTTTATTTTCTATAAAACTTAATTATTCTTCTTTCTGGTTGAGGTTAATGGAGGGACAGTGGGGACCACCGCTGCTCTATTGACCTTAACACTTTTTTTGGAAATTGACAATATACCAGCTTCATGAGTTTTAATAGTACAATTAATTTCTAATTAAAAATGTATATAATCCCTTTGTGAAACTATGTATTTGTTTTTCAATGTATACTAATTGAATAATAAATATGTAAACCACAAGCGTCAAAAATAAAAAAAAAATACAAGAAAAAAAAGAAATAGCTTATTAAACATAAAAGATGTTTCGAATAGTAAAATTGGTCCTTTACTTCAAGAGAAATATTATGAATTTTCCTTTTTTATAATTGTTATAATTTTATTACATTTTTGGAATAAAGTGCAAGGAATAGTGCTGTACCGATTTCCAAACATTATAGCTCTAAAAAAAGTTTGTGTGCCTCTTACATGCTTCCGTAGTAAATTCCATGATGCATTTATTTTTTTCGAACAAGCTATATTTGTACATGCAATCCAATAAAGTTTTAACATTAATGAGTCTGTGTAACCTGCTTACATACAGGGCATGTTAAATATCTGCAACAGGAGAGTTTTGTTTTGTTGACTTTTCTTTTCCTTCAGTCAAAATGATTAAAAAACAAGCATGAGGAGCACAAGACCCTTATGAAATTAGAAAATATGGATTTTTTTATACCAACTTGGATTGAAAAATACTATAAAATTCATTTGCAAGTATATCGATGTGCATCGTTAATGATGAATGCATTACGCATTTAATTCATTTCTTGACTATATATATACGTTAACGTCTATTCCATGAATTCTGTCATATATTGATCAAGAAAATGACCAATTATATTTCTTGAAATGATATTTCTTAAATAACTTGCTGTGTGCTGTTTTATGTACAGCATTTACAATTTTAACCTCAAAGAATAATAGACAAGACAAGAGAAGACAAATACTTTATTATAGTCTCACCTCAATACAAACATTTACAATAAAATATTAGCATACATATAAAAATACACATAAAAGAGCCACTCTTAAAAGAGTTATGAGAGACTGTTTTAAAAATATTTTATAATAATAAAACACCAAGGTAATATTAAGAATAACGAGACATCTTCTTCTAAATTAAATTTCATGGCAGATTTTGGCTGTATAAAAGCACACATTTTCATTATTGAATAAAAATAAAAACTTTTCATCATCAGACATGCTGATAAAATTTTCATTTATATTAGATATATTATCAAAAATATTACTACGTATGTCTGCATATCCCGGACATTAAATTAAAACATGTTTTTCATCTTCTACAACATTTAAATTATTATCTTTACAAATAGAACACACCCTTTCATTTATATCTAACCTCTTATATCTGCATGTTTCAATTCAAAGCGGTGCAACACCGGCTCTAAATTTAGCCATAGAACTCCTATATTTACCATTAAAATTCATACGCAAATATTTTTCTGTACAATATTCTGATTTAAATAATCTATATGTTCGTAATTTACTATTCGAATTAGAAACTAAATCAGACTGCGATTTATTTTGATACTCCTCAAACTGCATATTTTCAATATACTCTATCATAGTTTTACTTAAGATACAATCCAAGTTACAATATTGAGATAAATTTGGCACTCTAAACTTTGATTGTACTCTAAAATTCCAGTTTCTTATTCTATTAAAACTATTACTCCATAAAAATATCTTTTTATTTACTCTACAATCTGACATTTTTGAAAATCTAGACCATACTCTAAATACACTTGACCATTGTTTTACAATACATGGTCTCCATCCCATATCACAATATAGTGCTAAGTTTGGCGTATATCTACCAACACCCATAAAAAAACCTCATTGCTCTATTTTTTACAGCATTTACTACAGAAAATTCCCGGGTACCTGTTGCAGCACATATTGTCGCCCCTGCACATATTGTCGCCGGCGACAATATGTGCTGGACATTAACGGCACATATTGTCGCCGGCGACAATATGTGCCGGTTTTGTCACTGCCATTCAAACGTCATTTGGGGCGGCAATATGTGCCGTATATATCGGCACATAATGTCGTCACAAAAAATATATAAATAATGAAATATGCAAATATATATATATACCTTTCAATCTTAAATTGTTCAGCTAGCGTACATACGTTTTTTTAAACACTTGACAGAATGCACTGATCTTTCGAAAGCATACATTCTGTATTCAGTTCACTGACTGAAACTGTTTAATAATACCTTGCAGCTCAGTAGGCTGAGCTTTTGTGCAAGTCTTTGCAAAGGAACATTCCGTACTCTATACCTTTTATTGTTACTATCAGAAAAGTATTGAGAGATCTCATATTAAGATAACCCGCATTATATACCATGTCACTTGGCATTTGAATCATTCTGGGAAATTTTGATTAAGTTTCCTCCAGCTGATTAAGAACATAATATAGATAAATAAGAGACAGAGTAAAAAATATCTCAAACTTATTGTTTTGGTCTTTAGATTTAAAATAAGATGAATTAATTAAATGCATTATTATAGCGACCGATGAGACTTTTTAAAATAAAATATGAAACGTATATCTCACAATGTCGCAATAAATACACAAAATAGCAACGGCCGAATCCTTTCCAATGCAGATTTGCATTATATTGATAAAAGGTAAGCCAGAATTAGGTTATTTTTTAAAATTCCACTGCTTCAGAAGATCAATCCTCTGGTCGAAAACCAGTGAACCAGACGTAATCAAACTATCCGTCAACCAAAATGGCCATTGCTGCTAGAAATCGAGTGTGAATTGCAAATTCAAAAATACTTAGGGATACATGAAGGGTTTAAGAGGTAAATATGACAGGATCTACTTATCCTACAGTAAATAATTATTTACCTAAATAGGAGTTATTGCCATTTTTTGTTGATATTTCACATTTTCACCCCTTTTTAGCTCATCTGGCTATGCCAGGGTGAGCTTTTGCTACATGTATTACCTGGCGTCCATCGTACTTCCGTCCATCGTCCACTTTTCATTCAAAGATTTTCTCCTCTGAAACCACTGGGCCAATTAGAGCGAAACTTGGTCACAATAGTCCTTGGCTGGCTCACTTCAAAATTGTGTCTGGCTTGTCCGCATCTTATCCACGGTGGCCGGCAGCGGTAATCATATCTTAACTTAGGGACCATATGGAAAATAAATTCAAAGATCTTCTTCTCTAAAACTACAAACCCAATTGAAACAAACTTGGTCACAAAACTCCTCGGGTAGTCCTCTTCAAAGTTTGTAAATTTTATGTCTATAGCTCAT
>MJUU01017080.1:56900-79098 GCA_002080025.1 Modiolus philippinarum | reverse complement strand
AAAAAAAGTTATGACGGACGAAATTTGATTGCAGCTTCTCAGAAAAACAATATCATAATTAGAAAACATCGAAATGGATAGAAATCACAAAAGATAATTATCGGGAAAACCAAAAACCTGGAATCTTCGCTAGCCAAGGGTTACTATCCGCTAACTCTTGGCTATCGAAGATGGCATGAATCAGATTCGAGCTTAATTTTAAAATTTAAGAACAACAGTTACGTGGGATGAATAATTAGGAAGAATTAAACGTACAAAGATAACGAGTCACAACAATTCTATGGAATTTGAAAGAAAGCCTCGAAACTTAAGGTATCGGATTGAATAATTTAGAATAAACATGAAGCTAAATAAAAACGACAACATTGGTAGAGAAACAACATACAGGTTTGGGTAAGGTATTCGGAGTAAAGGTGATTCGATATAGGACATAGATTAAGTTTTTCTAAGAATCCCGACATTCCCTAACAGTTCCACTATTTTCTATGACGTTCTTTTTCGCAAAACTTACAGATATGGTGATTCAAATAACTGTATTTTTTTTTTAACCCTAATGAAGCCTAGGAAAAATTAGAATTCTGATTTGTACTGGATTTAATCCGGTATAAATCGGAATTTCAATTTCTCCTACGCTTCATTTGGTACTATTCAATATTTTTTGTATTTTAATTTTTTCACCTCTGAAGCATGCATGAGATTCTTTGTTTTAACTACTACTTCCAATCTCAATTTCCATGCCAACACAAGCTATTTTATTCCAAAAGACTCGGCATTAGTGAAGAACACTTGCTACTTCAACATTGTTGTAATGTATAATCAAGTAAAAGTTCTTTTAAAACTGGCGACAATATGTGCCGAAAATGTACTACACATATTGTCGCCGGCGACAATATGTGTAGGCGACAATATGTGCCGTAACAATACCCCAAATTGAGGACCCATAATCTATTACTGACCAAACTACTGAATCAAATAGTTTAGTAAAGACGTCATATTGAAAGCCACCATGAGCTTTATATTTACTTATCAATAGTCCCAAAGCTCTGCTTGCAGATTTAGCAACTGCTTTTGCCATATCTTCATACCTTAAAAATTCAGTTAACAGTAAACCTAGATAAGTGTAACTGGAGACAATTTCCACAGTTTGTCCATTAAATATAAATAGAAAATTTGTACGTTCTGCAGACTGTGGTCTAAAATGTACAATTTTTATCTCGAAGCCATGAAATGGCTGGAGAGATATTGATATGGCAAGAAAAAATCACGTGCCCCGCATAAGGCTTCAAGCCTATTAACAGCTCTAAAAGATGGTCTTCGTGCTTCCGATAAAATATAGTTCGCAAGTTTCTATCAAAATCTTATACATTGTGTATTCAGGTTATATTTTTTCATTTTCTTGAGTTGAATACGGTGTTGTGATATTAAATTGAAAACAATATGCATGTTTATCAAATAAATCGTTTTTTTTATATTGCAGCCTGAAGCGCAGTTGCATAATGCATCGGTCTGTATGATTGATTTACCTCCCTTTGTACACTCTTCGAAAACAAATAATTTTATTCAGAATAAATTTGTTTACCTGTGTATTGCACAATCGACATACATACGAAATCACACACACGTATTACGGAATGACTTAACACATGCAGACGTACGCAGCAGTTCTTTGGATGACTACGTGTAGATTTTCAGGGCTTTCGAGTTTCAACTCAATCGGAGCTTTGATTTATATTACGTCTCGGATCAACGAACTTGTCGCGCAGTAATTTGCGAGGTGAAAATAACATTTGTTTACCTGTGACAGTGTACTGCATATATTTATAGCAATGAAATCAACATGCGAAATCACACTATCCGATTATTTTCACGTATAACTTAATGCATGCAGACGTATGTAGCAGTTCTTTGGATGACTACGAAGTTTTGCCACATGTAGATTTTGAGGGCTTCGAGATTCAGCTCCATCGGAGCTTTGATTGATTTTTCTAGATTAACACTTATATTATTATTATGACACCAATACTCTAATGTATTTAAATTTTTTTGCAGATCATTTTCATTCTCTGATAAGAATACTAAATCATCAGCATAAAGCAAAATACATATTTTTTCATTACCTATATCAATACCAACATTCAATTTTTTGACAGCATCTATCAAATCATTTATAAAAATGTTAAATAATAGTGGTGAAATTACACACCCTTGTTTAAGTCC
This sequence comes from Modiolus philippinarum, assembly GCA_002080025.1. Taxonomy (NCBI): domain Eukaryota; kingdom Metazoa; phylum Mollusca; class Bivalvia; order Mytilida; family Modiolidae; genus Modiolus; species Modiolus philippinarum. Next base: position 76,881 of record MJUU01017080.1, on the reverse strand, counting down.
AGTATTTACTGGAAACCAATCAGACAACAGACCATTCAATTTAATACAAGATTGAACATTACTGTATAGTGATCTTAATGCCCTTAACATCTTTGAACTTAACCCTAAACTTTCAAGCTTATTAACAAGTAAAAATCGATTTACAGAGTCATATGCCTTTTTGAAGTCAATAAATGCTGCAAAAGTGGGCAGCTTTCATAATTTACGAGTCTCAATTATACTTGTTATTGAGGACAGGTGATCAACAGTATTTCGTTCTCTACGGAAACCATTCTGTTCATTATGTAACAAGTCTAACATATCCAACTTTGCACTTAAACGGAGATCAAGTACACCACAATATAATTTGTATGTAGCTGGCGCTAGGGTTATTCCAGATAAGAAAGCGGGTCAGTCAGATCAGATGTCGAAGATTTTGGTATCGGAGTAATAACACCTTTTGCCCATAGATTTGGAACTTTCCCGGTATTAAAACATATATTAAAAATTCGCACTAAAGCTGATAAAGCTGTTGAATTTTTCAACGATTCTACTGGCAGTTCATCAATACCCGGAGATTTTCCATTTTTTGCTGATTTTAAAACATGAAAAACTTCTTCCGTTGTAATATCACAATCTAAAAATTCATCCGTTATATCTAACCTATGATTATTTTCATTTTCAACAAAAACACTCTGATCACTATTTAACATAGAAGAAAAATAATTACTAATTTATTATCTGTAATCACAGAACCATTGCTTAATTTTATCTCCATAGGAATATTTCGTTGCCTTTCCGCACCAACACCAATTTTGCCAATTTTGCGCCAAAATTCATTAGGATTACTACATGCACTTGTTAAATCTTCTTGCAACTTATACCAATACTTCCGTTTACATTGCACTTTCCTATCGAAATTTTTACGCTTTAGAACACATTCATGACGTAATTGTTTTTGGTTATTTCTACTGGCTTTTAAAAACGTGTTTTCCGCCATACAAACTTCATTCCATAGTTCGGTCAATTCCATACTCCACCATGGCTTCTTACATCTACGTTGTTTATTATTTGTAGACTGATTTTACGACAACTTTTACTTGGTAACTTTTCGCACATTTCTGCCTTTATAACATTCACAAAATCTGTATACATTATATCCAAGTCGACTTGATTTGCCTCGGATGCCTCAATTACGGAGATCAACCGATCAATTTCAGTTATTGAATTCTCACTACATAACCAATCCTGCGGTAGATGTTTATAGTCATACTTAGTTTTTATGATATCTTCATCATTGGATAATGGGTTACTATTAACCGCAAAAGTTTAGTTCGTAGTCCAACTAAGTAGCGAATGATCTGGTAAATTTCTAGTAAAATCGACTTTTCCAACTAAATTACAGTCCTCTACCAACTTAAAAACTCGAGTTACATTAAAACTACTGAAATATTTCAAGAGTTCGTATGGAACAACACAGTAATCTACAACGCTTGAACCTCTTGTTGATACAAAAGTAAAGTCATTGTCAATGGTATGATGGTATGACGCCCATTTAGTACACAACAAGGATCACTTGAATTGTGCCCTAACAATTCTCCTATACGAGTATTGTGCACAATACTCATGTATTTTTGTTAAAAAAAACTGTAGGAGTATTTGTTATGTGGCAGAAACGACCAATAAATAATTGCAAATTGAAGTCAGCAAAGATAAAACAAATTTGGCTCAAAATTAACTTTTAACTAGAGAAAAATAATGATTTTACAAATTAAGTATACAATATATGACTTATCTGACAATAATGAAGTTCAAGTAATAATCCAAATGAATAGTCCACTTAATTCCACCAATAAATGTCCAATAGAATAATCCTTATAATCCTCACTAAATAGTTGATAATAGATTCACAATAACTGATGTCGATTTCCAATACAAAAGATGTGCGTGATAATCCTATATAAACTAACTAATCCTGTATAAACTTATTGAACTGACTGACTTCACCCTTTTTTGCTACCTTATATAAAACATTTATTATTTCTAGAAAAATCTATCCACAAGATATAACTAGAACATTCTAATCAACTAATAATCACATGACTAAAATGATTATGTAAGGAAAACGTCTAAAAATTCTATGACTTAAATATTAAATTTAAATTCTAGAAATTTCCATATGTTCTAAGGTGTAATAACCTTGACCATTGTTTATTGTAAACAAGTTACATAACTAGGCCAAACAAATTACATAATATTAAGGCCGTACAAAATAAAAACAATGAATAAAATGCATTATACAATATTTACAACATTTAATTACCTATAACACCTCCCCCCCAAAAGAAAATGTTTGAACGCAATGAAAAACATTTAAAATAAACAATGAGGTGTTATGAAATTGATCAAACTCTTGACAATGCGTCTGCAATGACATCATCTTTTCCTTTAATATGTTTTATGTCTAGATTAAAACCTTGTAAAGTCAAACTCCACCTCAAAAGTCTTTGATTTTTATCTTTCATTTTATGAATAATTTTAAGAGGGTTGTGATCAGTATATACAATGATAGGCTGAACTGAAGCTGTAACATAAATTTCAAAATGTTGCAAAGCCAAAATCAGAGACAAACATTCTTTTTCAATGGTGGAGTAATTTCTCTGGTGTTTATTAAATTTTCTAGAAAAATAACAAATAGGATGGTCTATACCATCTTTACCTTCTTGTGACAAAACACCGCCAGCAGCAACATCACTGGCATTTACTGCTAACTTAAATTGACAATCAAAATTAGGTGGTGCTAAAACTGGCGCACTTTCTAGGATGGCTTTAAGTTCTTCAAATGACTCATCACAACTTTTAGACCAAATAAACTTTACATTTTTTTCTCAATAACTTGGTCAAAGGCTCACTAATTGAAGAGAAGTTTTGACAAAATTTTCTATAATATCCAGTCATTCCCAGAAAACGCATCAATTGTTTCTTATTCTCAGGTTTAGGAAAACTAGAAATAGCACTAATTTTAGCATCAATAGGTTTTACCTGACCCTGACCTACAACATGTCCCAAATAGTTTACATAAGCACATCCAAATTCACTCTTGGAGAGGTTGACTGTTAGCATAGCACTGCTTAAACGTTCGAAAAAAAGTTCGAAGTATCTGAAGATGTTTTTCCCAAGTGTCACTATATATAAGAATGTCATCAATGTATGCTTCACAACCGTCAATTCCAGAAATAACACTGTTAATGAGACACTGAAAAGTTGCAGGCGAATTTTTCATGCCAGAAGCCATCACTTTGTATTGGAATAGTCCATTGGGTGTAACAAAAGCGGAAAGTTCTTTTGCACGCTCTGTAAGAGGAACTTGATAAAATCCTTTCAATAAGTCAATTTTTGTAATGTATTTAGCATTCTCAATTTTGTCAATACAGTCATCAATGCACGGAATTGGAAATGAGTTTTTGTAACATTGTTTAATTTTCTATAGTCCGTATACATACGATAAGTTCCATCAGGTTTTGGCACTAGAATACAAGGCGAGCTCCAATTGCTTTTGCTAGGTTCAATAAAGTCATTTTTTAACAAATACTGAATTTCATCATGCAGGTACTTTTGTTTGATCGGATTCAGTCGATATGGATGCTGTTTTATCGGAACTGAATCACCCACATCGACATCATGAAATATTTTATCAGTTCGTGTCGGAATGTCCGGAAACAAATGTTCAAATTCACGGAGTAACCTTTTTAACTCTTCCTTTTGAATCACTGGCAAAAATTAAAGTTTCGAATCCAAATCTTGAAGAATCTGCGAATTTTCCAGCTTCGGTGTGATAGATGGCGAATCAATCTTTTCACTAAAGTCATTTTCAGAATTGTCAGGGTCAACACTAACTTTATTTACAGAATGTACAATATTTGTGCTATTTCTATCTACATAAGGTTTTATCATATTATTATGACACAACCTATTATGTCTACGTCTGTCAGGTGTTTTAATAATGTAATTTAAATCACTAACTTTCTTTTCAACAATATATGGACCAAAATACCTGGCTTCTAGTGGCTTTCCAGGAACAGGGAGTAATACAAGTACTTTATCACCAGGGTCAAAATTACGTTTTACAGGATTTTGGTCATATTTAGCTTTCATAGATTCTTGACTTGATTTAAGATTTTTATTGGCTAGTTCACTTGCTTTAACAAGTTTAGTGGGAAAGTCTGAAACGTAATCAAGGAGATTGAAATGGTCTTTTTCATCAGATAAAATTTTCTCATTTGAAAGTTTGAGTGGTCCCCTAACAGTATGTGCGAAAAACTAATTCAAAGGGACTAAAACCTAATGATTCCTGGACTGCTTCTCTTACAGCAAATAAAAGAAAAGAGATTCCTTCATCCCAATTTTTCTCTGTGTCAAAACAATATGTCCGCATCATATTTTTTTAAGTTTGGTGAAATCGCTCTAAGGTACCTTGACTTTCAGGGTGTCAAAACAATATGTCCGCATCATATTTTTTTAAGTTTGGTGAAATCGCTCTAAGGTACCTTGACTTTCAGGGTGATATGCAGATGATCTGTACTGTTTAATGCCTAATTCATACATTACTTGCTGAAAAATGCCTGACATAAAGTTTGAACCTTGGTCTGATTGAATAGATTTAGGTAGGCCAAACAAAGTAAAAAATTTAGTTAAAGCCCTAACTATGGTCTTGGTCTTTATATTTCTTAAAGGAATAGCTTCAGGGAACCTTGTGGATGCACACATAATAGTTAACATGTACTGATTACCAGATTTTGTTTTTGGTAAACGTCCTACACAATCTATTAATATTCTACTAAAAGGCTCCTCAAAGGCAGGTATTGGTTGAAGAGGTGCTTTTGGAATAACTTGGTTTGGTTTCCCTACTAACTGACATGTATGACAAGACTTGCAGTAATTAGAGACATCTTTTCTAAGATTAGGCCAATAAAAATAATTTAAAATTTTGTTGTAAGTCTTATTTATACCTAAGTGTCCTGACAAGGGAGTATCATGGGCCATGCTTAATATCTCAGCTCTATACACAATTTGATACTTTATTGCCCATTCTGCATCAGCAGATACATCAGAAGGTCTCCATTTACGCGTAAGAATACCATTTTTGGTGAAATAAGTAACAGGTTCTTACATAGACTCACTTTCATCAACAGCCCTATTGAAAAGACATGAAATTTCAGGGTCTTTATGTTGCTCACTGCTAAACGTAGACATAGAAAAACCATCACCTTGAACCAATGAACTATCAGAAATCTCCAAAGGCTTGCTTGTTTCAACACTAACATCACTAAACTGACTCATAAATGTATCCGATAAATCAAAACCATCAGTGCTATTTTCATCAACTTTCTGAACTTCCACACATTTCTTTTTCATAGCACGAGTAACTGCACAGGCAGGATACAACTCAGAAAACTCCTGTTCAACAGAATCAGGAACTTGATCAAAAGAAGGCTTGTCTGTCACAATAGGATTTCTTTGAACTTTATCCCCAGCTAAAGCATTACCAAGAAGAAGTTGAACACCTTCAAAGGGCAATGATGACTTAATACCTAAGGTCACAGGTCCAGAAACAATATCCGAAGGCAAATAAACATTATGGAGAGGAATAGCAGTATAACCACTAGAATCTACCCCTTTAATAAGAACATTTCTACCAGTACTAGAAACATCATCAAACGGCAGGGTCTCCGCCAACAAAAGAGACTGAGAGGCTCCAGTATCTCTTAGAATTCGAATAGAGGTAGAATTACAAAAAATCACTCGAAAGCGACACAAAACCATCACTAATAAATGGTTCAAAAATCTCCATAATAGAACTAGATGGGGATTTGACCTCGACCTTGCTAACAGGATCAAAAACAGACTTCACCTCAGAAAAAGGACTATGCACATCTGTATCAAAATGAGGCAAACATTGTGACGACTCAACAAAACCACTGGGTTTAACTTCACTTTCCTTCCTTTGCTTAAACCTATAACAGTCAGATATCAAATGGCCTTCTTTCTTACAATAACTTAAATGGTCTCTGTGACTGTGAGGAAGGAAAGGACTTGGACGAGTTATTTACTGGACGTTGCTTACTATTTACATCATTTGAAGGTTTGGGTGAAAAATTTGTGGAATTATTATTTCTGAAAAATTTCTGTGGTTTATTAGAAAAATGTGTTTTATGTGTAAGTGAAAAATCATCAGATAAACGTGCAGCAATTTCCAAAGTTTCAGCTTTTTGTTCGTCAATAAAAGTTTTAATGTCAGTACTGATACATCTTTTAAATTCTTCAATTAAAACTAGCTGACGTAATTTCTCATGATTGTTATTTATTTTCTTTGATGAACACCAACGATCAAATAGTTGCTCTTTTGTTCTAGCAAACTCTGCATAGGTTTGGTCACTCTGTTTTTCTGCATTTCTAAATTTTTGCCGGTAAGCTTCAGGGACCAGTTCATAAGCTTTAAGAATTAACTCTTTTACAGTGTCATAATCTGAAGCCTGTTCTACTGATAACTGAGTGTAAATTTCCCTGGCCTTACCAATTAACACACTTTGTAATAACATTGACCAATTGTGTTTTGGCCACTTTAAATTCTGAGCTATTTTCTCAAAATGCAAAAAATATTTGTCAACATCCTTTTCTTGAAAAGGAGGGACCAACCTGATGTTTTAGCAACATCAAATGTCTGAGAATTCTGAGAAAACTATTGATTCTTTTCGGCTAATTCCAATTTTTTCATTTCTAATTGAAAATTTAGCCCTCATTCTTTTTCCTGCTGTTCAATTTCTAATTTTCTTTCTCTTTCCTGTCTCTCTATTTCTAATTTTTTAAAACAATTTCGAAGATCCCAGACGATAGCCCCCAATTTCTGCTATGTGGCAGAAACGACCAATAAATAATTGTAAATTGAAGTCAGCAAAGATAAAACAAAATTGGCTCATAATTAACTTTTAATTAGACAAAAATAATGATTTTACAAATTAAGTATACAATATATGACTTATCTGACAATAATGAAGTCCAAGTAATAATCCAAATGAATAGTCCACTTAATTCCACCAATAAATGTCCAATAGATTAATCCTTATAATCCTCACTAAATAGTTGATAATAGATTCACAATAATTGATGTCGATTTCCAATACAAAAGATGTGCGTGATAATCCTATATAAACTAACTAATCCTGTATAAACTTATTGAACTGACTGACTTCACCCTTTTCTGCTACCTTATATAAATACATTTATTATTTCTAGAAAAATTTATCCACAAGATATAACTAGAACATTCTAATCAACTAATAATCACATGACTAAAATGATTATGTAAGGAAAACATCTAGAAAATTCTATGTGTTAAATATTAAATTTAAATTCTAGAAATTTCCATATGTTCTAAGGTGTAATAACCTTGACCATTGTTTATTGTAAACAAGTTACATAACTAGGCCAACAAATTACATGATATTAAGGCCGTACAAAATAAAAACAATGAATAAAATGCATTATAGAATATTTACAACATTTTAATTACCTATAACATATTGTATACGAGTATTGTTCAATATTGATTTTTTTCACAGGTAAATTTCATAGGTAATTAATTAACAGTATGTAATAAGATTATTGTTACACTGCATCATGGAGGAAAAGGTGCCTTACAGAAGTAGTAGTACTACAGCGAAATGAGTTATCAAAATTACTTATTTACGTAAAATATATCGACAAACGAATACCAAGACAAAAAAGCAGAAAGGGAGAAATTCAGAAATAATATATCCATATGTAACACAGGTCCACAAACTTGATGGATTATTGGTATGCCAAGATCCTGCTGTTTATAGCTGTAGCCTTCAATGTCTCCTTCGGAGACAGTTTGAATGTTTAATAATTGCAGGCTTTTGTGAACGTGTCATTGATTGCAAATACACATTTCATTATCTTGTGATACTTAAACCAAGGACGTATATACATCCTTGCTTAAACCAATGGTTAAAAAAATACGTCTATTGCATTTACGACATTTACACTGCTAAGCTCAGTCTGACTAAGCAGGAGTATGAACAAGTATGTTTCACTTTTGCACTGCAAAAGTTAACATCTTTGAAGTTGAACGACTCTTTTGGGAAAATTTGCTGTCTTCCCTGAATTATTTTTCACCATAATTACCAGATATAAACATGATCAAAGGGTTTTAATTTTTTTGTTGTTATTGTTGACTGAGGATCATGATTGCTCGAAGTATGAGAGTAATTAAAAACGAAGTTGTTTATCTACCCAAGCTCATTTAAGTTGGTTGATTTGATGAATTGTAATTAGAAATTGTCAAAGGAATGTTTGTTTGTCAGTTAGATATGTTTTTATAACTTTTAACTCTTCATAAAGCTAGGAAGCCTTGAAGACTATGAAAATCACAATTCTGCAACTACTTGTCACAAAATATAACAGCTTCATTTTACTACATGTATGAGCTGAGTATCTAAAATCAATAAAATAGGTGTAAATTACAATAAACTTGCATCAGTCAGTAAATTGTAGAAATATAGATCTACACATAATATTTATGGGCACAAAGTCAGTGTTATCAAAACCAATGATCAGAGCCATATAAAACAATTTCTTTGTCCTAACGTATCAATCAATCAAGGAAGACTATTACAATCGTTGTATTTATATATATTGTTAAGTAAATTGTACATATGAAAAAGAAAGGAAATGGGGTAAATGTCAATGAGACAACATCCCATATCCAGTTTAAAAAAATATTAATGATACTTATCTCCAGTATTGTAAACAAGTATTGCAAACAATACTCGTATACGAGTATTGTACCAGAGTTGTACTTATTTTTTACAATACTCGTATACTAATTATGTACGAGTATTGTGCACAATACTCGTATACGAGTATTGTTGGGGCACAATTCAAGTGATCCTACAACAATTTATATCAATTAAAAAGTTACAAAATATTCCACCATACGTGTTACACTTAAAATCCACTATAGGTTGTCGACACCTTCAACATAGTCAGTTAAATCGCCACATCTTGCATTCCAATCTCCGCATAAGTAAAATAATTCACCACCCGGTATAGTATATATCTGAGCCATTAAAGTTTCTAAGAATTCATGCACATTCACCGCACGGCTCGAATTCTCCGGAGGTAAATATACTACGCATACATAAAATATATTGTTTGAATTAGTTCTATCCATAAACTGTGCCCACATAATACCATCTGTTGAATCATCTACAATACTTACATTAAATTGTTCATCAAAATCATTGCGAATCAGCAACCCCACGCCACCAGATCCAGTTTTGGCACGAACGTGAATATTCCTACGGTTATGACCATACCACTTATATTCACAAGATGTGTTTCACCAATTTCCAGGATATGCAGATTACATTGTAGAATACATGAAGTTAGAATATTATATTTATCACTATTCTTATCACAGTTCCATCCAACTATCCCTGTGATGATTTAAATCACCTTGACCGACAGACGATTGATTTGTGTGTGAATTTTGTTTTACGATGCGCCCACGGCTTCTAGTAAAATCCTGAATGTCCGAATTAACCGCTTTCAACAGAGTACGGAAATTGGCTTTATTGGTCCGTTCTGAATAAGACATACTATTTTCTATAAACACATCTGAATATTTAGGTATATGTTTTAAATTTCTCTTTGATTTTAACAATTCCCTTTTTTGCTCAACATTTCGGACTGTTACAACCACAACTCCACTTTTTGAACCATAACTTCTCTTTCTAAGAGCATTTTCAACAAACACATTTTTTAATTTCAAATCTTTCACTAAAGATATAATTTTTTATTTCACAATATTGAGATCATTTTCCTCTCTAGCATCTTCCGGTAAATTCTGTACAATCACATCACACTCTTGCCCCTTAATGGCGTTGACGCTCGTAGAGTTTCCTATGTTTGAAGCCGCAACTTCTGCGTAAGACTGTGAAAGTTCACTCACTTTATTTTCCATAATTGAAATCTTTTTACTAAAATCTGACCTCACATTTTGAATTTCATTACGAACATTTTTCATAGCATTGTCACTTATTTTCTGGGTCAGCCTCTTCTCAATGTTACTTTCTAAATTATCAATACGTGTTTCGATTTTACATACAGCAGAATTTAGGTCCTTCGATAAACTTTCAAACATTCCAGCTAAAAATGATGCTGATATGTCCGAGGAAATCCCTCCATTTTCAAAACCACTTTTGCTTTTCTTCGGATCTGAAGCCTCCGTAGAGTTATATGCGTCATTAGACAACTGTTTTTTTTACGAGGAGTAGCAGATTTATGAACTACAGCAACAGTACTTACAGATTTACTGTCTATTCTACCATTTGAATTCACTGTATTGCATTCTGAAGATGATATGTCCGTAAATGTAGGAGACAAGCTCGGCGCCGCCATGACACACTGTACAAAATCCCTTGCACTGCTTTGACTCAATGGATTATCATCAAAATCCTCAATAATATCACACCTATTTTTGACTAACTTCAAAATAATGCCGAATATCGTGTTAATTTTAAACATCCATTTCTTTATTGTACAAAACAGATTATAAAGACAAGGAAAAAAATAGATTACAATGCATCAATAACGGTTCATTTAGATATCTTAACAAAGCCAGCACAACATGCTTGTTTTTTATCAATAAAAAATTCCAAACAGGTACAAGTTTTTTAAAGTTGATATTGATCTCTTGTTTCAAATGGATGTAACGTCTCAGTGTTTTCCAATAATCTTGAAATGTTGAAATGTCAAGCAGTTATTTAACAATTTTGTACTCCAGTAAAATAACGGGCAGTTCGTATGACATGGGATTGGTTGCAAAAATTAATATTTTTCACTTGAATGCAATATTTCCCAAAAGGTCCCAAATCTGAACCCCAGCACATCAATTGGAAGTACAATTTCAAGATTTTGATGGATGCAGTTGAAGACTATGCTAGGAAGTGGGCAAAGAAAGAGAAAGAGGACGTTAAGACACTGCCCGACTGGATCAGGTCCACAAAGTCATTTATTGTGAATAGCATACGGCGCTTAAAAACAGCAATGAAATCCAGAAATCCCAGTATATTTAAAGATCCCTTTGTAGTAAAAACTCTGACCAACGTCCATGAAAATTACGTCATTGTCCCTGAGGACAAAGCTTCTAACAACATACTGTTCGTGTGTAAGAAACACTATCTCGACTGTCTTGTGAAAGAGAAGGGCATCGACATTTCATCTGGAAACCCTACTTATACCCCTACTACAATATCACGGGATGAAATTGTAAAAAATCATACTTCAGTTTTAGCATCATTTGGCATAAAAGCTAATGATGAAAACAATCAACTCCATTACATCTACTGGGTACCAAAACTTCATAAGAATCCAAACAAACAGAGATTCATTGCCGTGTCGTCCAGATGCACCACTAAACCTCTTTCACAGCTACTCACTACTTTGTTGACCACAGTCAGAGATGGCCTGAAAAGTTACTGTGAAAAAGCTTATTCCATGAGCGGCGTGAATCAAATAAGGATTCTAAAAAATTCCAAAGATCTCCTTGAACAGCCATCCTCAACCAATCTTACCCATTGCCATAACATTTAAACTTTTGACTTTCTACTCTTTATACAATCCTGCCACACAATAAATTGAAAACAGTAATTGCAGATTTAATACAACAATGTTCTGCACAAAAAATGGAGAACGAAGATACACTTGTTTAGTAGTAGGAAAAGACAAGACATAATTTATTAAGAACCACACTGATTCAAATAATAAGTACGCTGAGACTGACGTAATCAAAATGTTAGAATTCTTGATCTACAATAGTTTGTCGAACTCGGAGGTCGTGTTTTCCAACAGACAATAGGGATTCCTATTAGAACTAACTGCGCGCCACTTTTAGCTGACCTTTCCCTTTACTCGTAAGGGCCAAGTTTTTATAAGGGCTTACACAAAGAAAACAAAAACATTAGCCCAGTCCTTTAATTTCAGCTTCTGCTACATAGACGATTTATTTTCTCTTAATAATCCTAAATTTAAGGAATATTTACATCAAATCTATCTCAATGAGCTTGATATTAAAGAAACAACTGATACACCTACTTCTTAGCTTTATGACAAGCGTCATAATTTAATTTTTTCAATTGGGAACTTTCCCTTATTTAGCAGCAATATACCTACCTCTCCAGTCTATGGAGTGTACATTTCACAGTTGATTCGTTACTGTCGAGCATGTAGTTTTTACAGTGATTTTTGAACAGAGCAAAAGCACTGTCACTGTCTCAAAAGCTGCTTAGTCAGGAATTTGTTTAATCTGTTAATTTCATCCCTCAAGAAATTATATGGCCGTCACCATAACATCATTTACAGATATGACGTGTCTGTGTTCTAAATAAAGTGGACATTTTCAGCTAGATTCACGTCTTCCCGGATTTGACTACCGATTTTGACATTTTCCTAGAATGACTCACTTACAGTGTGACGGGTGCTGTTAACAGAGCAGGACATGCTTACCCGTCCGGAGCACCTGATGTCACTCTCAGTTTTACTGGAGTTCTTTTGTTTTGAATGTTGTGATTTCTATTTCTGTGCTTTGTTTTGGTTTGATCTGCAGTGATGAGACATCAGTTTGCGCATATGCAGAAAATAAATTAACAGTAACTTCGGTATTTTGTCATTTTGTATCTGTGTAACGTCATTGTTTTTGTGTCTAACGTCATTGTTTTCTGCGTCTAATGTCATTGTTTTCTGTGTCCTCGTTTTGGCCATGTCTTTGGACTTCGATTTTTGTAAATTCCACTCCTTTGTTCCTTTGGTATTCTACTGCCGTTGATTCATGTTCAATTGGTATTTTTATAATTTAAATGCATCATTATTTTATCAAATGGTATATCTTTTTCGTTTAAATGCAATATTTTTTATTCATGTAATATATTTTGTTATTAAAATGCACACGTTTTGAAACACTAATTGTTGCAAAACTTTTAACATATTTCACTCAGTTCTACATCTCTTTCACTGGGGATCTGTTACGGACTCCACACTGCAGGAAAGGCAGATTTTCGTTTGAAAAACAATGAAAGGATATTGAGTAAATGTATATGAGACTAAAGTCTCTACAAACTCAACTACATGGTAGAAGAAAGCAACATTTTCGTCTAGAGATCCATGTCTCATCTAATTGAAGGCGTGAACAAGTTAATCAATTTAAAAAAATGAAAAAGAGAACAAAAAAAGTGTTAGGATCAGTGGGAGCAATATTGATTGTTACTTTTAATAGCAGTAATGGTTGAGGAAAATCGTTATTAAATGAGTCTTGGTCTGTCTCGACTTGTCATAACTTCTACTGAAAGAGTCTCGACCTACCTCGACTAGTCTGGACCTGTACTGAAAAAGTCTCTACTTGTGTCGACCAGTTTGGACCGATACTATAAAAGTCTCGACCAGTCTGATATTGGACTGAAAGAGTCTCGACCTGTCTCGACCAGTTTGATTTAGTACTGAAAGAGTCTGCCTGGGCCAGTCTAAAGTTGCATTGAAATAGTCTTGATCAAGAAAGTCTGTGATGTATATCCTTTGAATCAGTCAATTAATTACGGGTGTAAAAATAACTTCTTAAAGTAACCCTATATGTTTTGATCAATATTGTTCATTTTTTGTTATAAAGTATCAAAATCTCAAAATTCAACTAGCATCACGAAATGAGGGACAGAAAAATGATGTAATGTTTATAACACTCGTATGCTATATTTTAAGTGCAAACTTATTCATATATAGCAAACATACAAATAAAAATTATACACAAAAAGGCAAAAAGAACAATAAAATTTCAATCACACGCGACACTTTAATAAGATGAAATTTATTTTTATTATATTATTGTCATATGACAGTTATATGATATCATGGGGTGTGGCTTTATCTTTGTTCAAAATTTTTATTTCACTTATTCTTTCATACATTTCATACACCCCGCTTTAGCGGGGCAGTACATAATGAACATAGTGTTTGTCCGTCCGTTCGTTATTCCGTCCGCCATAGGTACATACTTTGTGGTGACAACTCCTCCTAGACCGCTTGGTGAAATTCAAAAAAACTTTCACAGAAAATTTAGTGCATATTGCCATTGTGTACCAACTATTTAAAAAATTAATTTGATTTGATTCTTTTTTGGTGATTTTTTTTAACTTCTGGAATCAAATTGGGACGGGGTGTATATGTGAGCTTTCTAGTTTTTTTTAATAAATGTAATAAATATTATAAGACATCAATTCCCTTCAAATTTAATGTTTGTACCGGTCATGAGTCATTCTGTGCTTGCCACCAGTAACCATTGTAGGTGAATTTACAGATGTTATATAAACTACACAAATTTCAATTCATTTCTGATTTTCATCTTTTTTCCCCTTTTTGCGTTGTCAAGAAAACATACATGAAACGTTATATTGTAATGTTATATGTCTATTTTGTTTTCTAACCACAAGAAAAGGTAAACAAAGGTGTTAATTACACGGAGAGATTAAAAAGGCCAAAAGAATTTTACAACTTGGTATCTCGAACATTAATATTGAAATTTGATAGAAACGTCTCCAACACTGCTCTTATTATATCCCCGCGACAGAGTTTGGCCATATATTTGACAACTTGTCCATCGTGTTTTCGGTTGTTTTTTTTTTTCGGAAATACGCTTGTGATATTGACTTAACATTTGCTTCACTGCTTTCCCTCAATGTGTTTTACCTAGATTCGTCAATTTGCCCTACCGAAAACATTTCATGGAGTTAATAAGACTTTTTAAGACCACTTAAGATTTTGAGACTTTGAGACTTGAAAAATTCAACAAATGACAGATATTATATTAGGTATATGCCCGTATACCCTAATGACTTGAAGTTCATGATTCAGTTTGGTCCTTATTCTTTGTAGGTCTTTAAAGGAGAATCCTTGCCAGGTAGAGGCATTCGTGTCGTTCTGACAAATATATAGTCTCATGATAACTTGAATTAGTAACTCAGTCTTAGCCTTTGATGTGAGATTTAAAATATTTTCTTTTCGCTTGTATTACTGTTTCCAATTTGAACTTTTATATACATATATAGTATAACCAGTTTGAAAGTTTCAATCAGATACGTGAATCAATAGCAAAGAAGAAATGGCCATAGAATCATGAAAATTTTACAACTATAACTGGAAATTACATGTATATATAACAGATGTAACCAAAATGTAAAATGTATAAACACTCAGAGTTATGCATGAGAGATCGTCATACGATCATTGCTTGATTATCTTAAATATCGATAAGGGACTGAGATAGGAACTCTGGTGTAATTGATGGCGGAAACAATCGCATCAAATACCAGTAAGACGGAGTAACTGGATTCTTGACCTATTAAAATAAATGTATACCTCCTAAAAACAAGCTATTTATGAAATTGAAGTGTATAATTATAGTTTTTAATCCATGACAATTTACCTGAACGCTACAATAGATTTAATTTAAAGACCTGTTGTGAGCATTTCTTTTGTTATTCAAGACACTTTAGTTTTTGTAAATGCCTTGGACTATTTCTTCTCTCTTTTGTCATTCCATTGTTTCTCTCAATGTCTAAGCACTTTAACTGATAATTTACCCCATATTATATACTGACCCCGAATTATTTACCTCGAATTTACTACTTCTACCTTAATAATTTTATGCATATTCATTCATAAGTAGCATGCTTAACTCTGACCTTCTGTTACATTTTACTTAAATAGTTTCATGTAGGAAAAATTTCCCGGTCGAAGGATCGAACCTACGCTACGTTTCTGTGATATCAAGGTGATCAAACGACATTGACATAACCACACGGCTACAATTAGCACTTGGCGATTAGAAGTTAGAAAATATATTTAAAGTGATAACAAATCGATATTTCAGGTAATTTGAAAAATACAATCTAAACGAAAATCTGACACAAGATCAATAAAAAAGAAATCTTTTCAGCATGTAGAACAAAAAAAAAAATTAATTAACTATTTTATTTTATTATCCTTAATAAACACGAGTAGAAATTCTATTTTGATGGCGAGATGTCAGTACGATGTATTAATTTTGTCACAGTATTATATAGTTAAAGTATGTTTCAGAGTAATTAACTGAATTAAAGTGCTTCGTGAGAAAAGGGGTGGTCAAGATGCCTACATAAATATCCATTAGCTCAACAGTGTTCATTAGTTAGGGATTCCCTCTCAATGTATTGATGTATTGATTTTTTTGTACAGTAATAGAACGTTTCCGGTTTGAACACGATTCAGAAGTCTCGTATTCAAGATATCATATTTTCTTCCTTATAAAATGTAATTATTATTCAATTGCAGAGAAGAAAGAAGACAATGAGAACTTCGACATTTGTGGCATGTACGATTGTTACCATACTCAATATATTCTTTTTGGTAAGAAAAAACAAAAATAATTTTTCATGATAGTTAAACATTGAATTTCTTATAATTTACAAGTCGTAGGATTTGCCGAGGCAAAGAGTCAATGCAGTGGTAACAAACATGACAATATTGGGATATATATTCAGCATGTTTATTGTAAGAGTGCCATAGAATACAATGATTGGCCTATTTTTTAAATGCAACATGAATAACTGGATTTTCTTTGATTTTTTTCCAAATTAATTCGGTCATTTTTGGCGACTGTACAAAGGAATTGTATAATATGCAGATCTTAATATTATGCCATTAAAACACAGTTCAAGCCTGTGTGTCAGAAATCAAAAAGAAAAAAAAATAAATATGGGCGCTCCGTTTAATTATGGCGTTTTAAGAAACATAGACATTAACATAAAATCAAGGCACAACTTGGAGGACCAAAACTAAACTACGATTAAATAAGTATTAAAGGTTAATATAGTATGTGTTTTACGAATTTCAAAAACCTCACTTTACTACATCCTTAAATACAAATAAGACACGCAATTGTTTAGCTGCATAACAGTCGCATTAATAGTACTTTATTTGAATGTCCGTAGGTTTCGTTTGAATTTTGCCTATCAAATCTATGGTGATTAAGTATACTCAACAAGTGGAGCGATTCAGAAGTGGATTCTCAAAAACTCAAAAGATTTAGTAGAATATCTATCTTCAACTGAACTCAACCACAGCTAGAGTGTCAAAAAATTTGATTTCTCCCACGCGATAAGCTTAAGTCAGTACTCTGAGATTTAATACATCAGTCTTTCTGTACTAAAAAGGTGAAAGAAGGTATTCATATTTATTGAAAGGTAAAGATGTGGCCTTTTTTGTTAAACATCACAGTAGTATATATGTGGTTTTCAAGTCGTATTTGTCGAGGTGCCTGTCGAGGTGCTATTGTAGTAATACTATATCTCATCTCGTATTTGTCGAGGTGCTGTCGAGGTGCAGTCGAGGTGCTTTGAGTGTTGACCTTTGGCCTTGACATATGTGTCTCAACTTTAGCTTTGGTATCTCCTAACCCTAACGTTTAAACCTACCTTTTAGTTGTAGTGTTCTTAGATCATTAGTAATGTTGTTTTTATTCAAATTTACCGCGACTTACTGTAACCCACTAACGAAATCCTATTTGTTCTGTAGTGTCTACTATCAGGTCATAACCCTAACCTTAGTTGCTTTAACAAACGCTGTTTTAATGTAATGCTTCAAAACTTTTTTTTTCTAATTAAAGATTACGATTTCCCTTTTCCATGACCATAACCGAAGCTGGTATAGCAAACACTATATTATTGTATTACTTTTTATAGTTTAAGTCATATTTTTACTCTCACCCTATTTGTGTTGCTTGCACCATCCTCATGTGCTACCCTAACTTTTTATTCAGTTAAATAATAAGCGTTATTTTGAATCTTTGCAGTAGTCGGGGTGCTCTCTTTGCTTTTACTTCCAATGCTTTGTTTTTTGTTTAAGCGTATTTCTTCCAATACATTTCATTTTTTTTCTATTATTCTACTTTTGATATGGCTTTATTGTGTAATATATTTTGTATTTTCAAATTTATTGATCTGTTCTGTTTTCTAGTTCAGTCTATCGATAATCACTTTATTTCACTAACCCTAACCCGTTAGTATTGTAAACTTTACCTTTACTTTGTCTGGTGAATTTGATTGGAGTTTTTATCTGGTCTATCTTTATGTATTACAGTTCTAGTATCACTTTAGCTCGATTTTGTAATTTTGTGGTATAGGAAGACCCTTTTCCCTTTTGAAAAGGAGCGTGTGTCTTTTGACGTGATAGCAAGGCATTAAATAGGATCACAAATTCTAAGTTCTTGGAGGTCACTCTGCGTTTATCCAGGCTTGTGACTGGCTATCCGATAAGATAGGCCGCATTACCCGCCCTCCGTCCCATTTGTTTTTAAGCTATAGGTAGTGTTCTAATTTTGTTGACGTAGAATGTTACGTTAGTAAGCAGATGTATAGTCCATTTCGTGTTCGGTCTCTGTTGTCTTATGTATTCCAAAAGATCTTGTCGGTCTACTTCATCGATGAGCTCATGTACATCATTTGTATCCTTAATAAGCATCGGCGCGTCAAAGTATCTGCTGTTATTCTGGCTGGAGTGGAAATATCGTAGTTCATCTGTCTCTATATTTCGCAATATAAATCCAAAGGACATGTTCATCTTGTAGGCTGAAGTCTGTTGCTCAAAGATCTGCCATATTTTATCTGGAATATTGGGCAGAAAGCTGTCATCCAAAACGAAGTTGAATCGATCCTGTATGAGGTTTCCAGTATGTTGTTCGGTTCGAATACTAGACCAGTTTTCTAGGTACAACTGTCGGGTTTCACGATCTTCTGGCAAGACTTCTGGTTTGGTTTGCTTCTGGTTGCTTGATGTGTTATCATTCTGGTTGTTTGATGCTCCGGTCGCATTTTGGTTGGTTGGAATCTCCTTGCTGTATTCTGATTTATTTGTAGTAGGTTCATCACCATTTCCAGATTGCGATGTGTTAGATCTGTTCATTATCATCATAAGCTTTGTAGGTTTTGCTCCTGGTCTTTCGTGTATAGCACGGTGACGTTTCAGGCTGGATTGATCGTTGAAAAACTGGCCACAGACGTCACAATTTAATGTGTAATCATGTGAAGCTTCATGTCTGTTTTTATTGTCAACTCGACAAAAGTTTTTCCCGCACACGGCACAGCTGTATTGTTGCTTTTCTTCCGAGTGGCTTCTTGCGTGTCGTTGTAAACTCCGTTTTTCCGTAAACTTCTTAGGACATTTATCACAAGCGAACATTGTTGACTTCTTCGAACCTATAGCCTGTAGAGAGTTCGATTGAGGAACTGACACACTGACTGTAGAGTGCGAGTTAATATAGTAAAATTTATTTGTATCGATGGCTGTGATTGGTCGGTTATATTTGTTACGGGCTCTCTGATTGGTCAATTTTCCTGCAATTTGATTGGCTGGTTTTATCAAGAAGTGGGCATCTGATTGGTTGAATTCCCTGCAATTTGATTGGTACGTTCATTGGTAAGCCGGTTTAAAGTTGCAAATATGACATTTAATGAAGTGTCTTCGGTTTTGAATAGTGGAACACGTGGTTTATCAAACCACAACGGGGAAACCATTTCGCGTGTTCCTCCAAAGGATCGTCGTTTTCTTCCCAATCATGCAGAATTCCACCACAATAAAAACATTGTACTTTATCACCTTGGTTTAAATAAAAGAGTCCAACTTTTGCAAGGTCTGCTGGTCGTTGTTTCAGTTGTACGGGCCATCCGGTGTAAGATTCCAGCCTCACTGATTCATTGGCATACTCTATGTATTTTGGGCAAGTAATGCCCGGTTTTTCTGCAGGAGTTCTCGGTAATTTTATTAACCCGTGTTTTTGTAAACATTCTTGAATGAAGGGACAATCGGGAAAATGTTTATGGTGTTCCATGTGTACCACATC
>MJUU01017080.1:31059-51833 GCA_002080025.1 Modiolus philippinarum | reverse complement strand
TAAATGGTTGCTTTTCCACTTTTTAAGACATGTTGTGAGGTCTTATGTGCTAACATTAAAGAATACAATTAAATACACTGTAACCAAGAAATCACAATTTCTTACCACATTTCCAAGACGTTTTGACAATTATTTTTCTGTATACAAAATGTATATGCGGGAAGATATTTTAAATCAAAAACATAAAACCAGAATCAGAGCTTCTTGTTACCCTTAAATTCATTTTAGTGAAAATTCAAAGGAAAGTCGTTGCCAAAGATATCATGCGACCTGTCATTGAAGAGGCAGAGTTTTTAGGCCATGTATCTTCAAATGTCAGGAATATTATTGATAAATAGTTTATACAATGAATTATTGTATAAATATATGCAAAAGTCTTCAGTTTAGACTCTGCTTAATAACCGACGCCTGCTGGTATAGTCAGAAGTAATACTGAAATAAACTGTGACAAAGCTATGCTATTTCATTTTTCATTCAGCTGCTTATATTGACAGTATCTGAGATCTGAAATGTTCAGAAGTGACCCTGATGTTAACTGAATGACAACAAAGCATAGCAATGCAGACACCTGGCAGATTTGCAGAGCCAATATCAGTGACGTGATATATAATGTTTGGTCATAGACTTGACATTTTGAGAAAATCACATTACACTACCAGGTGAACTTCAGGTAATCAAATAAATTATGAGAAGCCTGAGCAGATTCTGACTGCTTGAGAAAAAGCATCAACAATAAAGCAAGACACGATAGGGTTATTACATGACACTATCATAGTCTCCCCAGAACTACAACTTTTAACCAACTTGTATGGACACTAAGCTCGTATATTTAACATTTTTCTGATGAAGTAACTTTTTGAAGGAGGTCTCATTAGGGGGTTCTGATCCCGGATCCCGCTTAACATTTTGTTAAATTCCCGTATCCCGCTTATCATTTTTGTGTTTTTCCAGATCACGCTTATTCACTATTTAGAAAATAGAGTAACATGTAAACAGTGATACGTTTTTTTTTTCGGATAAAATGTTATTTTGATTGTGTAAGCCAAGTAAGTAGTTAACGCTAAGAAGAGAAGGCTTTTGAATGTATTGCATTTGAAATTAATGTTACCTAGCTGTCGATCATTTTGGACAAAACTCAGACTCGATGAATATAATTGGAAAGCCGATTCTGAAACCATCAAACCTATTAGCATACACAGTTTCAAAGCCTGAATTTTTACATTTATTCTGAGTGAATCAAGTGTTAACACCTTGTATACTGATATTAAACCTTGCAGACACGATAAGGCATCCAAGGTTCTTGAAATTTTAAAGCCAGTCAAGGGCACCATGATCTATCCTAACAAGGAACGGCACTTCATCTAACAATGCTTTATAGTACGAGCAGGTTCCAAAAATACTTCTCACATCTTCATGGATTTGAGGACTGTCCATCCAATATTCCGTCGGTTTATATATATTTTCCGATACAAAACAATTGGATCCAGTCGAAGATCAAAAGGTATCTTGCAGAACGCCACTCACTGTAAATCGCACATACATTGAAATTTTGGATAACGAAAAAGTGAGATTCCCGCTTAGTAAAATTATCATTTTCCCGAATTCCCGAACCATTTTTATCTAATTTCATGTATCCCGCTCTACTTCGTTTCCCGTTTTCATGCACAATAATTTGACTTTCACGAGTCACGCTTACAAAAAACGGTCGATCCCGTGTCACGCTTAGACCCCAATGAGACCCTCTTTGAAAACATCCAAAGTTTTGTCAAAACAAAACATCAAACAATTGACGATACAGTGATCTCTGGTCGAAATGTTAAAATCACTACTTCCAAATTATGAAAAACTAGAAGACTCGTATTCGACAGCCTGTTAAATAGCCTCATCCAAAGTCGGTGGATATTTAGAATTAACAAATCTTGAAATATTCTCGTTTAACTTGCATGCATACAAATGTACCCACAAGGTATGATTGAAAATCCTGAAAATGATCAGGGTGCGCACGATGACACAAAAGTTTAAAAAAAAATATCGAAATTACTGTGAATTTAGATTCTGCATATACGCATTTCGGCAACTTATGTCTCTTCAGTGCAGATCAAATCAAAACATTTGGAAATCCATAAAACAAAATATATGTAAAAGCTGACCAAGAACAAATTTCCAATAGGATATAAAGAGGGAAGCCAAAATCAGCTAAGGACAGGGCTATCAGTGGCGGATTTAGGGGGGCCGGGTGGGCCGGGCCCCCCTTAGGTCGGAAAATACTTGAAATTCCTAGTTTTTTAAAAAAAAAAAATGCCCCNCCCCCCCCCCCCCGTTTGAAAAAAATATTGGTCGCCTCCCCCCCTTTAGCAGAAAGTCTGGATCCGCCACTGGCTTTGCACAAGGGAGATGTCTGAGAGATGTCCAAACTCACTGATTGTCTCTTTATAGTGAAAACTTGAAGGGGGATAACAGGAAAGATCTACAATGGCTGAGAAATACAGTTACATGCTACAATTTGCCAGGGAACTACACATGAGAAACACAAGTAACACAAAAGGGAAACATAAACAACAATAGGAACTATAGACATGGCAGAACATTTTTTCGACGGAAATCTATGAAATGCCAACCTTTCTTTTGGGTTACAGCAACTTTTTAAAAAAAGTACTCATAATGCTCCAACTGACAAGAATATAGCAGATGAAGAACAATTTGTGGCGATTCATGTAATCTAATTACTAACTGACAAGCCATGTCAGATACAGACCATTTGTTTCATCGACTAACTGTCTCAAACTGGAAAAAATAGTCACCAGCATCAACGCTGGCACCATCATAGTAAAAGGTGTCTATTCGAACCTAATTATCTTAAGTACAAAAGGCAATAAAAATGAAAATTGACAAAATGTTCAAGCCGACACTGAAGGAACAAGTATCCCAGTCACGGCACCATTCTGTAACTGGAGGGCGTCAGTGATCGGCCAGATTTGACTTCCTGAGACGTGTAGTGGCCAGTACCTCGCCCCAAGATTCGAATACGTGGGATACCTGCTGTCAGTTCATGGCTAAACAAAAACAAAATCCAAAACAGTTCAACATTTTTTATTAATGGACAACAAAATCCAAATGATGAAAATCCAAACAGAAATAAAAAAAACAGCAATTTGAATTAAACCAAAGCAGTACTAGTAATTCGTGTTGTGTTTAAGAATACATCGGCAAACGAAAACCGAAGCAAGAACGAGGAAAGGGGGAATTCTAAAATCATAAATCCAAAATCACGGCAATTCAAATCCAACACGAATTGAGACAGTACGACAAAGACAAAACAAATAAACAAAAATGAACAAGAACGCCACACAACTAAAGCACTAGTAGTGTGAACCTTAGAATTTAGACAAGCAGTTAAAATAATAATGCTGGATTTTCCGATGCCATTGATTTTCCTCACTGTTGGCATTCGGAAACATATATTCTACCTTTGCAGCCCACCTTACCAGCGCATTATCATTCATATTATGAAGAGCTGTGTGCAACCCTATTATCTACAATTCATTAGTTAGACCATCCTTTGAGTATACTTGTTTAATATGGGATCCCTACACAAAAGACAGCATCCAAAAAACAGAACAGGAACAACGTAGAGCTGCTAAATACGTTACAAACCGTTACGATAAAACCTCAAATTATCAAACGTGATTGACCAACTAAACTGTCGTAGTCTACAGACTACTTACCCTCATGTACAAAATTACAAATGAATTGGTAGCCATCTCCAAAACCGACCGACTAGTACGACCAACAAAATTCAACATGCACATATTTCTTTTCAAATTCCACAAANCCCCCCCCCCCCCCCCGTAAAATACGAAACTGGAACAACCTCCAACAGTATGGTGAGTGACTTCGTCGAGTCATTCAAAACAGCTGTATCAGCCGTCAATTATGACCTCTGCAGTCACTTGTACAAAGTAAAACAGAAATTCACTTTCGACTCATAGGTATAAACATTGCGCAGTACCAAAATGGCAGAAACTTTAATGTGCTGAAGGTGGCCAATCAACCAAGTAGAAGTAGACGCATCATGTGATCACAATACACGCACTAAATTTACGCAACACCTGGATTCTTAAATCTTTTACAAAACAGCCTTTCCTTGCAAAGAGAATCTGCTCTTTGAAATGTTATCACAGCAACTTCTTTTGAATTTATTGTTCGAACTGAAAGCATATTTGCTTATTTATAAATAAATCATCTTGACATCAGTGAAAGAAAGATCGGGTAAATTCGAATATAAAGGCACACCCCATTGTTAAATTTCCAATAACCATAAACCTGCCATGAATTATTTCTTAAATCATCTTAAATTTTTTTTTAGTTTTAAAGATTTCAAAGTTGAAATATTTTATTGAAAATTTCACCGCATTTGTCTTCCGACAAAAATAATTGCGTTAAGATTAAAAGTTACTTCAAAGGGTAATGTCTCATCCTAAAGAATTTTTTATAGCCTTTTGAATCGTTTTACATTATTTCCCCTTGTAAATGCATTCAACAGATATGATGGAAATCGTGTTGTTTTTGTACATTTTCCGGTTTTTAGCACTTCATCGTTTCAATGAAGAGTTACTTCCCTTAATAGGTAAGACGATAAAAAAGTTTATCAAATGAAATAAAAAAAAAAAATAGGTAACATCATTAGATGAGAGATGTGACTGCTGTGTTTAAAGGTTCTCAGAGGTCTGTCCTCACCAGCTTCATCGGGAATGACTGTAAATTATGAGGATTGTCCAATACAAGGATCACCTGAACAAGGCGATCACAATACTGGTATACTTAGTATTGTTAAGAATACTGGAATAAAATTTTATTCCAGTATTGTTTCCTAGTATTGTTCCAGTATTGTTGATTGTTATTGTTTGGTTAATTTCATTGTAATAATTAAACTTGGTAACTATATAATGACTGGACAATGGAAATGAAAAAACAAAAAACAAAAAACAATTACATGTTTTGATATAATTTTATTTCATATAATTAATCATTAAATTTATATACTTCAAAAAGAAAAAAACCCTGTTGTGTTCACTTGCCTGCAATCACAGATGTAAGGTAATTAAAAATCACTAATCAATTATCAAGCTTTGATATGAAACAGCAATTTTCATACACTAAGTAACTAACCTCAACTAGGTGGTCCATGAGTAATAGTCAAAATAGTCTTTTTAATCACAAACAAAAATATAATCTTGGCAGGAGAGCTAGAGCAAATAAAGAAGTCTGGATTTACAGCATTGCAGATACCTCGTGTAAGCCTGCCAACACCTACATGATACTGTTCCTAAAAGAGATGCTGCCACATTGTTACCAATCATACAACCATTGTAAGACCAGGATCAACAGTTTACTCTGACCAGTGGAAATAGAAAAAAGAAGGGAAACGGGGAATGTGTCAAAGAGACAACGAACCAAATGGGAGAAATAACAACTCAAAGCCACCATAAGATCTTCAATGAACGGTGAGAAAACCCCACAGAAAGCCTACCATCAAATACAAGAGCAACTCAGTTTGGACCATGCTGCAGTTAACCATTCTTTGAACTTTGTAGACCATGAGACAGTACACAGCAAATCGAATCTTACTGGAGTAAAGCCAAATACAAGCTAAAGAAATGAAAGTGTCTCTTCTGATTCACTTCCCTCCTACCTTGACGACCTTGACGAAAGGGTATACACTAGATGAAGCTTACAGAAACATCATTTTAAATATAGCAGAACAGGGCGGTGTGTGAAATGATATCGTGTGTGAAATGATATCGCTTGTATGATTATTTTGGAAAATGAACAGTACGAAAATTATTTTAATGTTATTTCATTTGATTATGCATTTTTTAATAAGAACATCTAATCAGACAGTATGGAAAGATTTAAAATCATGGTAAATTAGATAATAAATAAAATAAACAATGGAATAAATAACAGAATCATAACAAATGCGAACAGGAAATGGCACATTAAACCATACAACAATACTGGGATATGATATATTATATTCCAGTATTGTTGCATTTATTAAAAAAAAATACAATACTGGAATAAAATTTTATTCCAGTATTGTTAACAATACTAGTATACCAGTATTGTGATCGCCTCGTTCAGGTGATCCCAATACAATATATACTGGTAGCTCCTATCTTCGTGGTACGTAGCTATAGACATGGGATAACTTTGTAGTTTGTAGACCAATACCAGACAATTGGAAAACTCCAGAGGCCTTGCAGGCCCGGATTTGCAGGACATTCGGTCAGGCAAATAAGGAAAAGCTGCCAGACCGAAGATAAATTTACAGGATCTACAGTTTCATAGAAAATATAGAAAATGTCAATTTTTTTTACCAGACATTTGGTCCTGTTGATAGATTATTTTTGCCAGAGCGACTCAAGTTTTGCCTGATATGTCCTTCGGTAAAGCAGTATTCGATATGTCTGCAATACTTTTAAATTGGGCCTCCTTGGAAAGGGAAATCATTTATCTTTCAATAGGCAAAATCATTTTCTAAAAGTTACATTCCCCTCATAAAAGCATGTTCCTTCATACAACTGATTGACATTAACATGATTAACTCTAGCCCTATTCCTAACTTTAACCCTAACCCATAACCTTAATCCTAACTACAGCTTACTGACTAAATTTAAATGCAAACAAATCACCACCCTAAAGTTAGTAAATGCAAACAAATCACCACCCTAAAGTTAGTAAATGAAGGCCATATAAACATCATAATGATATCCGAATTAGACCATTGTTATTATAACACTGAAGATATTGCAATTTAAGGTAGATAGACTCTGTTGCACTGTGCAAATTAATCGTGCATTAGAAAAATGAAGAGTCGGATACAGGGTAGGTTTGATTTTTCAGCCGGAACAGTAATTTGGCGGCTTTTTCTTTGTGACGTCATAATTGAATGACAGATGTGAAATGTCATATTTAGTTTACTTTGCCATGAATTAACTCCCTTTTCCCGTAATTAATGTTTAATCCGGAAACTACAGTACAGCCAGAGACTTACCATGATAAATCACTGTGATAGACGTATCACTCTGCTTAGTGAAATGTGTATATTTTATTTCCTGTTTAATATGTCAACATGCTTTCTTTTGCATTTAAAGTGATGCAGTCTACTATTTGAAATGCAAAAGAAACAATGTTGATAGATCAATCAGGAAAGCAATTATATTCATTTGAAAATTTAGAGTTTTATGTCTATCACAGTGATTTATCATGGTAAGTCTCTGGCTGTACTGTATGTAAAATATCTCCTTTAAGCATCGTGACATATACATTTCTCTATTGTATTCAATAAATTACATCATAAACTATCTGTTCACAAAAATACATCAAATTCTCATGGATAAGAAGTCCTTTTTTATTGAACTTAAAATTGCCTTTCTATATTTTCCCCTTGCATTCTATGTAAATTTAGGTGAAAAAATGGTTAAAAGTGATCAAATTTTGATCTCAATCATAGAAAAAGGAAGCATGGTGACCCATACTTTTTATTACATATTTTGGGTTGGTAGGGTTGGTTATTCAATTGTTCCAACTTACAACAAAATCTCATGGATATAAATATTAGTGTTTATGTAGCTTAAAATATAGATTTTTTACATAGATTATACATGTAAACATTGATCGCGTCACTGCCTGTAATTTGGGTGTAAGATTAAAAGCGATTGATATGATTAGTCAATTCAGCACTTTGATGTCACGTTGGATAAGAGAATACGAGTATGTAAAAAAATTCAAATATGGCAGTTCAACCCCTTGTTGTGTTTATAGTATATTTTTAAACATTTAATGAGCCTAGCCCCTGTGCTCTGTATATTCTGGTGAATATTACCTTGGAAGTTGGTAATGTGTTAGTTATTGTGGAGTCTTTTAAAGAATCGGTAATAGTATTGAATGTAAGTTGTCTGGTTTGGAAGTTACAGCTCTATCCTTCAGACCTTCTCTTTGTTTCTGATTGTCATCTCAAGATGCGTATGAATACATCATATTGCTATTCAGAAAGTTAAATAAGGGATTGATATTTTAGAGAGAAAATGCAATATAAATTAGGCCAAAAAAATTATTTGTGTTTCCGGTTATGGTCCTCTGAAAAACTTGGGTCGGTAGGTTGGATTTATCTTTTAATTTTTTTTATTCAAATCGATTTTTTGTGATTTTGGAAGATTCCAGTCGCTAATTACAGCGACCCGGGAAAATTTACTGCATGCCGAGAAATTGATCAAAAGAATATATCATCGATACTTTCATTCCCAATTGGATCAGACAGTAGTAAATTGGCATGAAGGACAATTGCTATAGCAACTTCATCTCACTCAATTTCTACAGTTTATGGCCTATCATTGGTACTAGCCAGCTTGGCCGTGCGATTTTCCATTACCACTTTAAAGGAAAGTGATTATCACTTTATGATTGAATAAGTGAACCTTTTGGATGAGAACGTCTTGGCATGTTTCCGTTCCCGAACTTACTGTAACCTGAAGTTGAAAACAATGGCACAAAAACAAAATTTTATTAACCGGGTTTTCCATCCGAAAAATCTGGTTATTAAAATGGTGAAAATGGCGGGCGGGCGGGCGGCTGCCAAATAGGTACATCATTTGTCCTTAGCAAATCTCCTACAGTATTTGAGCATGTTGAGACACGAAGTTTTTATTTTGCAGATCAATTGTACATATATCAAAGGTGTGCATGGTACTTTGATTTTGATTTTTGATAATTTATGTCAAAAATATGAGTTGTTGAACTTAGTCATTTTTACGTCAAATTTTTAACAATGGGGTGCCCCCTTTGTCCGGAGCAAATCTCCTACAGTATTTGAGACAGGAAGTTTTTATTTTGCAGATCAATTGTACATGTATCAAAGGTGTGCATGGTACTTTGATTTTGATTTTTGATAATTTATGTAAAAAATATCAGTTGTTGAACTTAGTCATTTTTACGTCAAATTTTTAATAATAGGGTACCCCCTTTGTCAGGAGCAGATCTCCTACAGTATTTGAGACAGGAAGTTTTTATTTTGCATATTAATTGTACATATATCAAAGGTGTGCATGGTACTTTGATTTTGATTTTTGATAATTTATGTCAAAAATATCAGTTGTTGAACTTAGTCATTTTTACGTCAAATTTTTCACAATAGGGTACCCCCTTTGTCCGGAGCAAATCTCCTACAGTATTTGAGACAGGAAGTTTTTATATGCAGATCATTTGTACCTGTATCAGAGGTATGCACAGTAATTTTATTTTCCTTTTTGATTGAAATCTAAGTTGCTGAACTTTCAGAAATAGGCTACTTTGGTGGAAGGTTTAACATTGAAAATTAATGAAAATTATAAGTACATTTCAGATATTCAGGGTCAACCCATGTGTAAGATATACTGTCCATGTAAAAGAAAACCCGTTTTGCTGTCACATTGACAGCTTTCCTCTAGTTGGCTTTTCTCTTCGATTTTGATGATTAAACAGCATTACAAGACAAAATTTGATCAATTAATGCACTCTGTTATGAACAATATCCAATGAAAGCGTCATATCACGATAAAAAAATTGGCAAAGTTTTACAAATGGGAACGAAAACGTGGTTGGTCGGGTATCCAAACTTTTTATTTTATTTTGAAGTTGGAATATAAAGTTTGAGTTGTAGGGTCTAGACTAGGGTCGGTTGGCCAACCGGAAACACAACTAATTTTTTTAGGCCTTATTGCGGTAAAATTTGCCCTTCAAAGTAATGTACCAATTAATTGGAAAACCAAAAAGTTAATACTTTATTTTAGTTTCAGTGTGAAGAATTAAAATGTTTCCTTGACCATGGTAGACAAATATGATGAAGATTTGTATGAAAATCCATTTTTCGTAGCAGTCCAGTCTAGATTTACAGCATTAAATGAAACAGCAACATCTAATTGTTGGACAGTAAGTACCATTGAGAACACATGTCTTCCTAATTACCAGCAATATCAGTTTGGAATACAATCTCATCCATAGTGAAACCAAGGAAGTGTATTTAGATAACTAAAAATGCTTGCTTGGTGAAACAGATTCTTCAACTCAAACATATTTATGGAAGTTATATAATTAGCTTTATACTATATAACATTTTGAGAATTGATTTATTGAATGTCAGAAATTGTAAAAACCGGTGTGTTCACTTGTCATACTTGTAGACTATAATCATGATACATTTAATGACATATCATTTCCCAAACAACATACACAGAAGTTCTTTGTGTTTTTTCAATACTAACAGTAAAACTGGTGTATTCTTAGTGCTTGCTTACCGTAATCAACATTCATGCTTGTAGTTTTAATTTATTGATTTACATGCAAATTAATATATTTTTGTCTTAATTCAAATTTATAGTAGAGTATGTACATATGTTAGGTCTGAGAACATTATTCCTTTACAGTTTCTCATTTTTTATCTCACCTGGCCTAAAAGGCCATGTGAGCTTTTGCCATCACTTTGCGTCCATCGTCTGTCCGTTGTCCGTCAACAATTTTAAAAATCTTCTCCTCTGAAACTGCTGAGCCAATTGTAACCAAACTTGGCCTGAAGCATCACCAGGGTATGCAGTTTCAAAATTGTGTTCGATTAGTCCAAAGACCAAACAACATGGCTGCTGTTACTAAAAATAGAACATAGGGGTAAATTGCTGTTTTTTGCAAATAACTCAAAACCGTTACAGATATAAAAAATCTGACATGGA
Source organism: Modiolus philippinarum (assembly GCA_002080025.1). Taxonomy (NCBI): domain Eukaryota; kingdom Metazoa; phylum Mollusca; class Bivalvia; order Mytilida; family Modiolidae; genus Modiolus; species Modiolus philippinarum. Next base: position 41,070 of record MJUU01017080.1, on the reverse strand, counting down.
GTAAACGTGATCAGCATAGCAAGATCTACCTGCCCTGCAATATTGAAGAAAATCCGATAACCTGTCTTTGAGTTATTGCCCTTTTTCCGAAAATTTTTCCAAATTTGTGCATTTTTTATTTTTTATTTCAAAAAGTGTAACAGATTGAGGTCAAGTGTAAATTGCAAAAAATGTTCAGCATATCAAGATCTACCCACCCTGAAATTTTGAAGAAAATCCATAAACCCTTGTAGGAGTAATGCCCTTTTTTCACCGAATTTTTAAAATTTTCGTATTTTTCATCTTTTATTTCCAAAACTATAGAAGATGAAGGTTAAGTGTAAATTGATGAAATGTTTGCCATGCTGTGGCCACTTTAAAACTGATGTTGAAAATTGTTCTTTGACTGCCATTTTCAAAATGGCAGCCAAAAAAGGTGGGAAAATTCATCATGGTCCGATTTCAATGAAATTTGGTTTCAAAATAGATATTGATGTTGTGACTTCAAATCCGGTGTTGACAATTGTTTGTTGACCACCATTTTCAAAATGGCCACCAAAAAAAGGCGGGAAAATTCAACATTGTCCGATTTCAATGACATTCGGTTTCCAAATAGATATTGATGTTGCGACTTCAAATCCGGTGTTGAAAATTGTTCGTTGACCGCCATTTTCAAAATGGCCGCCAAAAAAGGCAGGAAAATTCAACATTGTCTGATTTAAATGAGATTTGATTTCCAAGTAGATATTGATGTTGCGACTTCAAAACCGATGTTGAAAATTGTTTGTTGACTGCCATTTACAAAATGACCTCTTGACTTCAAAACTGGTGTCGAAAGTGGTTCTTAGCAAGAACGTTTTTTGTCAAAAAAGCCCAACAAAGAAATATAGTAACAGTTCAAGATATTGGAGGTGTTTGAGCTACAAAGGTTTGAGAAACTGAAGATCAACTGTATAACTTACAATGTTCCCTTGATTGTGGCAACTGAAAGCCAGGTGAGTGATACATGCTCCTGGGAGCCTCTGGTTTTAAGTTTGATATAGGTGGATACATTTCTCACAAGATGTATTATACTGTATGTATGATTGCTGTTGGGCCCCTTTCAGGAAATCACGCTTCTAAATTGGTAAAATAACATCAAACTAAGGTGGTTATTTGCTTTCAAGTATAGAAACACTTTACAATATGAAAAAGAAAGGAAATGGGGTTAATGTCAAAGAGACAACATCCCATATCCAGGTTAAAAAGACCCAAAACCAAGCATCTAGGGGTCACCGTACGGTCTTCAACACAGTGAGGAACTTCACACAATATAGCAAGCCCTAAATGGCCCCAAAAAGGTAAAAAAGTGAATAGTAAAATCAATGGAAACAAACCACATCCAATAATCCAAATATCAAGAAACTAAAATTTNTTTTTTTTTCAATTTCGCATAAATATTGTGAGAAGATTCATTAGAAAAAAATCCCTTTTATGAATTGACAAATTTTATATGCCACATTTAAGAATTTGTACCTTTTTCTTCTAATTATACGATAAATTTACGTTGTACATTAGTATTTTTATGGGTGTCATATATAAGGGCAGTATTTATTCGGGTATGGATTTCGATCATAGTCTAGTATTAATTCGGGTACAATTTTTTGACCCTCAGCCGCACGTCCCTGTACAAAATATTTGAGAGTTCCCCCTCCCCCGTTTGGTGCTAATCTGCTAATTTAAATCTTTAAGAATGATAGCATAAAAGGGACACGGGGGAAAAGGGGCTATAACCCCCTTTTAGATTTACTTTAGTCTTATTTCGTGCTTAACACACTATCACACTTTCGAATTTTGGCATTCTATTTTTGTAATTTCAAAATGTGATCTGACCACCTGTTAATATTGCCCACATCTCACTAATTTATACAGCCAAGTTTTCTCACAATCGACTTGATGAGTGCCCTGTGTTTGTCTATTTGTTGTGATTGTCCACCAGCTGGGGAAACTGGTGCTTTTGTCGGGCAACGGATGACAGTGATTGTAAGAACACTTTGCCAGTTTACTTAATGTTTGTTGACAATCCGCATCTATGGCCGGAATAAACATGGATGTGGCATTGCTCGACATCTAGCAATGAATTCCGCTCAAACCGGTGCTAGGGGCCGTCTTGAACTTACTATGAGGTATGGGCAAAGCTCATTGTTGAAGGCCTCGTGGTGACTTCAAGATGAAGAACAACAATAAAAGCGTTGTTCCATTGCTTTTTACCATGTATTTATAGAGATTTTGTCTCATGTGCATTTACTCCATATCCCTTCATTGCTTATTAAATCGGATTCGACCACGCAACAGTCCAGATATTTTTTACTTATACTTCAAATTTCAAACCAAAATAAATTAATAAATAAAACAAAACAAATAAATGAAATTAAAAAATGGACTTTGGACTTCATCTCTTATTTAGAGTATACTTTCATGAGGATACCCTCATAAAACCGATAGATACTCAATTTTTATCCGACATAGGAAATTCAACGTGACATTAAACCTCCAACTTGGGTGCCTGCTAGCAGTCTTACGAAGTATCTGAGCCAACCCTTGTTCAAGGTTTAAAACTAATTCATTTAGACAATCTCTTTTATGTATATGAATGTGAGAAAAACGCGTATATGTTCCGAATTATTATGATCTTGTAGATACTATCCGTTTGAATCAGTTGACATAATGAAATAAAAATTCAAATTTAATGTGGCTCGAAGGAATCAAATGCCTGTTTATTGTCATTTAGGTTCAGTTCACTGGTGGCTAATTATTTGATATATATTTATCATTGTATATTTTAGAATATTCTCTTAAACTCTTCATAATTTAAACCAAACAGGCGGTATCCATGAGTTTTAAAGTAAACAGATTTTAAGCCGGAAGGTATTTTTTTGTCATTTCAAATTGATGTTTTAACTAGCACTTTTACACCAGCTTCAAATAAATATACATTTAAAGTGGGGTTTTATTAATCATTCTAGTATGACGTCCCTCCAATTCTCGGTACAACCAACATATTCTCAAGGTAGTTTTATAAATTCCTACCAATTCTTGGTAAAACCAGCATATACTAAACGTAACATCATAGACAAACCACAGCACTTTGAATAATGTCATAGACAGTATCAAGCCGATGTTTTACTTTGCCATAAACCAAAAACTCCATATTTTACGGGGTTTGATGGCGTTTTCATACACCAACACTAAAACAATTTCATCTCCCTGGAGCCATTTAAGTGTCAACGAAATAATTCATGGGAGCCTGAATATAAACTGATTTAACATTGAGTTTGCCTTTTAAGCCTATATTTTGGCCTCAATTACACTCGGTGTGAAAACCCGTGGTAAATTCAGTATATATACAAGATGACGATATTCTTTTCTTAAATCAAGTAATTAATATTCAACTGTTAATACTCAGAAAGATTGTTTTTACTCAAAACAAGTATCATTTAGTAAAGCATTTGATAAAATAAGTAATTCAAATGATTTAAGTAATAGGTTAGTAAAACACTTATAAAATAAGTAAAAACCAATCATGCCTAAGTAATCACTAGTAATTAATTACTAAGTAATTTACTTAAAATGAGTATCAAACAATTACTAAGTAAAAGATTTTTTAGAGTGGGTGTAAAGCATTTAAGAGGTGACCAATATTTTTGTTAAATCATATTATGTTAAATCATATATTGTGCCTTTTTGTAAGGGTATTTTTCATGAATCATGCTGGCAAAACACAGATCATGCTAACACTCCTGTAGGGCCCTGCAGAGAAATGGCACATGTGGTCCTACTCTTTACCAAGCTTAAGGTCATTTGATCATATCTAGGTTATTCTTCTAGATCGGTGTACGGTGGAACCTGTCTAATCCCACACCATAAGGGACCACAAAAATATGTCGGATTACACAGGATATCAGAATACTCCAGTAAAGAAAACTTAAAAAGCAGTCTTTGGAACTGCAAAATTATGTAGGATTTGACAGGATATCGGAATACATGTACTCAGGTTCCAGAATAGACAGGTTCAACAAAGTGATAATAAGAAACCAAATTTATCATTTTGATATATTTCCATGTAATTAACAAGTATTCACTTTAAAATAGCCAAATTGCAAGATTCTTATTCTGTACTCTTGTACAATATGGAAAATTACTATTGTGATCTCAATTATATTGCTGAGGAATGGTTTTAGGTACAGTATTGTCATGATTGTGAAGGAAATGAACAGTAGAACATGGATTTATTGTACCAATGATCTATTTCAGTTTTGTATACACAGATATTTTACAGTAGAACATGGAATAATTGTAACAATGATCTATTTCAGTTTTGTATACCCAGATATTCTATAGTAGAACATGGATTAATTGTACCAATGATCTATTTCAGTTCTGTATACCCTGATATTCTACAGTAGAACAATAATTAATTGTACCAATGATCTGTTTCAGTTCTGTATACCCAGATATTCTATTGTAGAACATGGATTAATTGTACCAATGATCTGTTTCAGTTTTGTATACCCAGATATTCTACAGTAGAACATGGATTAATTGGACCAATGATCTATTCCAGTTCTGTATACCCAGATATTCTACAGTAGAACAAGGATTAATTGTACCAATGATCTGTTTCAGTTCTGTATACCCTGATATTCTACAGTAGAACAAGGATTAATTGTACCAATGATCTGTTTCAGTTCTGTATACCCAGATATTCTACAGTAGAACAAGGATTAATTGTACCAATGATCTATTTCAGTTCTGTATACCCTGATATTCTACAGTAGAACAAGGATTAATTGTACCAATGATCTGTTTCAGTTTTGTATACCCAGATATTCTATAGTAGAACAAGGATTAATTGGACTAATGATCTATTTCAGTTCTGTATACCCAGATATTCTACAGTAGAACATGGATTAATTGGATCAATGATCTATTTCAGTTCTGTATACCCAGATATTCTGCAGTAGAACAAGGATTAATTGTACCAATGATCTGTTTCAGCTTTGTATACCCAGATATTCTATAGTAGAACAAGGATTAATTGTACCAATGATCTGTTTCAGTTCTGTATACCCAGATATTCTACAGTAGAACATGGAGTAATTGTACCAATGATCTATTTCAGTTCTGTATATCCAGATATTCTACGGTAGAACATGGATTAATTGTACCAATGATCTGTTTCAGTTTTGTATACCCAGATATTCTATAGTAGAACAAGGATTAATTGTACCAATCATCTATTTCAGTTTTGTATACCCTGATATTCTACAGTAGAACAAGGATTAATTGTACCAATGATCTGTTTCAGTTTTGTATACCCAGATATTCTATAGTAGAACAAGGATTAATTGTACCAATCATCTATTTCAGTTCTGTTTACCCAGATATTCTACAGTAGAACATGGATTAATTGTACCATGATCTGTTTCAGTTCTGTATACCCAGATATTCTATAGTAGAACATGGAGTAATTGTACCAGTGATCTTTTTCAGTTCTGTATACCCAGACATTCTACAGTAGAACATGGATTAATTGTACCAATGATCTGTTTCAGATTTGTATATCCAGACATTCTATAGTAGAACATGGATTAATTGTACCAATGATCTGTTTCAGTTCTGTATATCCAGATATTCTATAGTAGAACATAGATTAATTGTACCAATGATCTGTTTCAGTTCTGTATATCCAGATATTCTATAGTAGAACATGGATTAATTGTACCAATGATCTGTTTCAGTTCTGTATATCCAGATATTCTATAGTAGAACATGGATTAATTGTACCAATGATCTATTTCAGTTTTGTATACCCAGATTTTCTATAGTAGAACATGGATTATTTGTACCAATGATCTGTTTCAGTTCTGTATATCCAGATATTCTACAGTAGAACATGGATTAATGTACCAATGATCTGTTTCAGTTCTGTATACCCAGATATTCTATAGTAGAACATGGATTAATTGTACCAATGATCTGTTTCAGTTCTGTATTCCCAGATATTCTACAGTAGAACAAGGATTAATTGTACCAATGATCTGTTTCAGTTCTGTATACCTAGATATTCTATAGTAGAACATGGATTAATTGTACCTATGATCTGTTTCAGTTCTGTATACGTAATATACCCAGATATTCTATAGACGTTTTCAGAAATGAAATTGTAGGGGCAGCCATCTTGTTCCATTCGGAACACCAACATCAGACACAGGTAGACAGATTTGACCCGACTCGTGCTTTATCGATTACTTCATTACTGAATGGTACCGCACAGGGAGGGTAATTAAATTGTTAATTACCTTTCATTCAACAAGTACATGTAAGACACATGTTAATGGAGCCATTGAAAAGATAAAAGATAAGAGAATAGCAATAAATAAGTTTCAAGGCAGATATTTAACATTTATGTGTAGTAATATGCTTTTGAAAATCTACAATTTGTAGGTACCGTAGGTACCGTATTCATGGGATGTACCCAAAGTGAAAATAAAAATAGGTATCACTAAATGCCTAACCCTAACCCTAACCCTAACCCTAACCCTTTTTACCCAAGATTACATTAAAAATTAAAGAAATAAATTTTCAACGTTGTTGATTATTTAATTCATTTTTTTCGACATCGGAATACACAAAGATTAATTATAACATTGTCATGATTTCGCACGTATTTGGAAAAAAATCTCTCAACGAGTAAATCAAAATTATTTGTAAATATTTATATTTGATAAAGCATTAATTTCCGTTATTTTTGTTAAAGATATTTCCTTTGTAACTCAATTCCAATACACAATGTCTTCCAGTTTTAAATACTTCATTAGCATAAACCCTTCAAGATTATGAATAAAATATCTTCTTTTAGGAATGAGTAAAAAAAGTCATTGTGAATCTAAAAAAATCCCCAAAAATAAATAAGGGATACATTTTCTGTAAAAATTTCTGTGTTCTGTTTGTCACCTCAGGGACTAAGGATATATCGATTTTTTTTTATTCTGGCAATGCTTTTGATTGATGATTTGCATTCAGTTGTTTTACTTAATGAACTTTTATTTAAGGGATTTGAGTATGGAGTTAGGTCGTTTGAAAATTGAATGACACAAGTCAAATTAAGGTCTATTTATCTATAGATATTTTAAAGATTAAATCTTATTTTGATTTACTGTTCCGCTGGTTCATTTCTTTACAAGTTTCATCATTTGGTTACAAACGTTTTATGTGTATTGCTCTAATGTTATTTGAAATACAGGTCCTCCATCAGCTTAGAATGCTTTAGGTGTATTGGATAATGTGCATTTCTCATAATTTATAGAGCGATTAAGTTTTATTTTTGAAAAGGGATGCTCCCCATCGGCTTCAAATATGGTCATTACGTGTTCCCTTCAGCTAGTGATGTGTATTGCATATTATGTGTTATATTTACCTTGATCAAATATCTGATATCTGAAACGGGGGCTCTCTGAAAGGTTAAGATTGTTATGATTACGAATCTTTAAAAAAAATCATTTCAAAATTTATGACATTTCAACCATTCAAATTCGTGTATTTCCAAATTTTTCAAGTAAAACACCTACAATGTACATCTTGCAAAAATGTGTATTCTGACGTTGTTTGATTGCCACTTTGCCATATTCGCCTATTTTCCATTTTCTATTAAAATTGTTTTTGAGAAATCGCCTATTTTCCATTTTCTATTAAAATTCTTTGAGATTATGTATTTGAATAAATTAATATTTTAAGAAAGGTAAAACTTGCTATACAAATAACAAATGTTTTTCACGTAATTTTTTTCCCGAAAGTTCATTTCATTTCTTTGTAATCTGGCAAATTTTTTAAATCAAACTTTTGATTAAAACAGTTTTGTTTCAAAACTTGTTGATTTTTTACACATTCAATTAGATTAAAGAGTAGCTTGCATATTTCAAAGGGTATACAGGTACCTGTGTTTATTGGGACAACGAAGAGTATATTCATAGGGAAGGTTGACAACTTGTTTATTCGGATAGCAACACCTGGCATTACGAGTATTATTTCAGTCAGGTTTTGTGATTTCTCTGTGAAATATCAATATTTTAATGTTCTATGAGATTTACTTGCGCTGAAGCATATTTCTCAGGATATTCCTATCAATTTTATTTTAAAAAACACACAAACAATACCAAAGCTCAATTTAAACTTATTAAAATGAACATGTCTTAAAATGCAAAAAAAACACTAGAAAATGTTTCTCTTTTCACTAATTTATCATTACATGTATAAGTAATGTACTGTGTGTGGTACCCGTCTACCTCTTAATGGCGGACCCATCGTAATCAGGGGAGATAACCAAAATTTACTGATTTCTGAAAACGTCTATAGTAGAACAAGGATTAATTATACCAATGATCTATTTCAGTTTTGTATACCTAGATATTCTATAGTAGAACATGGATTAATTGTACCAATGATCTATTTCAGTTCTGTATACCCAGATATTCTACAGTAGAACATGGATTAATTGTACCAATGATCTGTTTCAGTTCTGTATACCCAGATATTCTAAAGTAGAACAAGGATTAATTGTACCAATTATTTATTTCAGTTTTATTCTACAGTAAAACATGGATTAATTGTACCAATGATCTATTTCAGTTCTGTATACAGATATACTATAGTAGAACAAGGATTAATTGGACCAATGATCTGTTTCAGTTCTGCATACCCAGATATTCTTTAGTAGAACATGGATTAATTGGACTAATGATCTATTTCAGTTTTATTCTACAGTAAAACATGGATTAATTGTACCAATCATCTATTTCAGTTTTTTATACACAGATATTCTATAGTAGAACAAGGATTAATTGGACCAATGATCTGTTTCAGTTCTGTATACCCAGATATTCTTTAGTAGAACAAGGATTAATTGTACCAATGATCTATTTCAGTTTTATTCTACAGTAAAACATGGATTAATTGTACCAATGATCTGTTTCAGTTCTGTATACCTAGATTTTCTATAGTAGAACATTGATTAATTGTACCAATGATCTATTTCAGTTCTGTATACCCAGATATTCTATAGTAGAACATGGATTAATTGTACCAATGATCTATTTCAGTTCTGTATACCCAGATATTCTACAGTAGAACATGGATTAATTGGACCAATGATCTGTTTCAGTTCTGTATATCCAGATATTTTATACTAGAACAAAGATTAATTGTACCAATGATCTGTTTCAGTTCTGTTTACCAAGATATTCTATAGTAGAACATGGATTAATTGTACCAATGATCTATTTCAGTTCTGTATACCTAGACATTCTACAATAGAACATGGATTAATTGTACCAATGATCTGTTTCAGTTCTGTTTACCCAGAAATTCTATAGTAGAACATGGATTGATTAAGGTCTTTCCCGTTTCAGACGGAAAGACCTTTCTGTATTTCTTCTGTTTATTATTATTATTCTTTTTTTTTTTCCGCCGTTTGTTTTTTACTTTGCCAAAAAAAGTTCGCGACATATCATTTTGATACTTTATACAATAAACCAATTAGCGAAAAGCTATCTCAAAATGAGGGCCACGACCGAAAACTTTTTTCATTACAGAGTTATCTCTCTGACTGCTGTTTTTCTTGTTATCAGTTAAACTCAGAAACCGTAACCGATATTAAAATTCTGAATGGGGGAAAATGTTTCTTTCATCCTCAGGATGATTTGTCATGCAAATAAATTTTTTGGGGTCGCGACCCTGGTTACGCATTTTTGACCCCTAATTTTGACGATTTCTCAAAGTTATCGGAATTCGATGAAATTTGGTATCCAGGTAGCTTTAATGACCCTGATTACAAATCTGGGGTCCAAAAAAAATTTTGTCCGCCATTTTCAAAATGGCCGCCATTCGAAATTTTGTTATCGCGATATCTCGGAAACGATAAAAAATTTATGAAAACATTGTGTTGCAAAAATACTCCTCTCATAAAGATCTACATTTCTGGTTGGTCAAAAAAAA
>MJUU01017080.1:6091-17005 GCA_002080025.1 Modiolus philippinarum | reverse complement strand
CTGGCAGGTGACTTTTGTCCTTGACCTCAATTTCACAGTCTAGTGAGCATGTTCACTTTTCTGATTAGTTCACTTAGATTTCACATCAATTTAGAGTCCAGCAGGGACAGGCGAGACATCTTTTAGGGTCATCACTTGTTCCCTTTATTGAACATAGTGAAAATTTTCGTCACACTTTTCTCAGCTACTGCTGGGTCAATTTGTTCCAAATTTGGTATTTGAGTTTATATATAGGGGGAATGTGTCGTAAGCGATTTTGTTCACCCCACAATATCAACTTCTCTTTTGGCGAGACTTAGCCATTTTTCCTTTTATTGAAAATAGTGAAAATTTTCGTCACACTTTCCATAGCTACTGCTGGGCCAATTTATTTCAAATTTGGTATTTAACTAAATAGGGGGAATGCGTTCTAAGCAATTTTGGTCACCCTATGATATCAACTTCCTGTTTGGCTGGACTTAGCCATTTTTATACGACCGCAAAAATTTTGCGGTCGTATTATGGTATGGCGCAGTCGTCGGCGTCGGCGTTGGCGTCGGCTTCGGCGTCTGTTGCAAGCATAACTTTGTTTCTAGTGGACAGATCATCTTCAAATTTTAGTATGTGGTTTCTTGGCATAATGGCTATCCCGGGTTCTAATTTCGGGTTTATGGCCCCACCTGTTTCAGAAAAAGGGGCCAAAAAGGGGTAAAATTGGGTATTTTTGTGTCTGTGGACAGCATAACTTTGGTTCCAGTGAACAGATCATTTTCAAATTTTAGTATGATGTTTCTTGGCACATGCTTTAGCCCGGGCTATAATTTTATGTTCCTGGCCCCGCCCGTTTTAGAAAGAGGGGCCAAAAGGGGTTAAATTGGTTGTTTTCACATATTTGACTGTAGAATCTTTATTATTTATCGGATTTTGATGGGGTTTCTTTCAGTAAACTCCTTAGAAAATTTCCAATCTGTAGTATGCCAACGGATTTCACGTGGCATGTACTGTTCACGAGATAAAAGGGGCCCAAAAGGGGCGAATTTAAAAAAATTCATTTTTTTATTTTCAGTCCTATTTTGATGCAATTTTTTCCAAAGGATTCCTAATGAAAAATTATTGAAGTGCTCTACTATTAGATTTTTGGTAACTTGTTTCCTTACCCAGCTATGAGGGGCCGAAGGGGCCAAAATTGTAAATTTACAGATAACCAAAAAATTTTATTTTTCATCGGATTTCGATGGGATTTTTTTCTTTGGATTCCTCTTGATGTAAGCTTTCAGTAGTATGTCAACGGATTTGGCGTAGCTCTTACTGTTTCCGAGCTATGAGGGGCTGAAGGGGCCAAAATTGTAAATTTACAGATAACCTAAAATTTTTATTTTTCGTCGGATGTTGGTTGGATTTTTTTCTTTGGATTCCTCTTGATGTAAGCTTTCAGTAGTATGCAACGGATTTGGCGTAGCTGTTACAGTTTCGGAGCTATGAGGGACTGAAAGGGGCCAAAATTGTAAAGTTACAGATAACCTAAAATTTTTATTTTTCATCGAATTTCGATGGGATTTTATTCTTTGATTCCTCTTTATGTAAGCTTTCAGTAATATGTCAGCAGATTTGGCGTAGCTCTTACCGTTTCTGAGCTATTAGGGGCCAAAGGGGGCCAAAATCGTAAATTTACAGATAACCTAAACATTTTATTTTTCGACGGATTTCGATGGGATTTTTTTCTTTGGATTCTACTTGATGTAAGCTTTCAGTAGTATTTCAATGGATTTGACGTAGCTCTTGCCGTTCCCGAGCTATGAGGGGCCGAAGGGGGCCAAAATCGTAATTTTACAGATTACCTTAAATTTTTATTTTTCATCGCATTTCGATGGGATTTTTTTCTTTTGATTCCTCTTGATATAAGCTTTCAGCATCATGTCAATGGATTGGGCATAGCTCTTACCGTTTCTGAGCTATAGAGGGTCAAAGAGGAATCATAAGGAGTCATAAGGGCTAATTTTTATTTTCCCTAGTTTGTGTCCAGCTAATTACTTGGTCAATCTCCTTATTGTGTCCATCTAATTATTGTGTCAAGCTCTTTCCTATGTCCATACTCACTTTAAATTACACTTTTTCAAATTTCAGTGGACGACATGCTGCGGTCGTATCATGCTGCGCTCGGCGTAGCCCTTTATTCGAATTTTAATGATTTAAGTAAATACAAGTTGGGGTATACCTAGCACAACAACATGTGCAACCTCATGTTAGTTTTACCATACCGTTGGATTTCAGCTCCTGGATAAAAATTGCATTTTGCTCTTTTTTTTTCTTTTTTTTTTTTCCAACAAAATTTACAGGTACAAAATAAAATTTGCTGGTTTGCCCTCAATTTTTCAAAAGGTTGCCTGAGAATCTAATTTTATTTTTAAAATGGACTTATAGTAAATCTTAAAGTAGACAGGTTTGAAAATGTGAACTAATTACTTTCAGTTGTTTGTGCATTTCCTAATTAAACAATTAAAGGATATGGAGTAAATGCACAATACAAAAAATTTCTACAAATACATGGTAAAACCAAGCAATGGAACAATGTATGTATATATTCGGCATTATAGTAGAACAATTTTATTTCCAGATAATGTTAGAAATGACAGCCTTAAGAGTGCGGCCAGGCCATCATCGTATGAGGAATGTTGTCAGTTATTGTTTAATCATCAAGGTATACACGTTACTTTGGTTCCTAAATTATCATTCTACTATTCTCAGTGCTTTTAAACCAGTTGGTTAAATTTCCACAATAACAATAATCCATGCATTTTGTGAAATTCCCAATTGAGATTTTCAAAACAACATTGTTTTTCAGTATTTAGGACGAATATTATATAACGCCACTAAGCCTCTTTCCTATTACCTGAGCAATGGTCATAATGCTTGAAGACTTGTAAAGTCTGTTTCCGTTTGCTCAAGACTTACAATATTTCTCTCTTTTTGATAGAAGAGTTTTGATTTTAACATGCTCGCTGAATACATGTAATATAATATTTGTCCTACAGAATGCAATAGCTGAAGTAAGCAAGTGTCAATACTGATTGGCCTTATGAATGACTCTTCTTGGAATTGATTTCTCTTAAGGATGATTGGGATAAAATTTAACTAAATAAACATGAAATTAATTTATACCACTAGTACTGTAAACTAGCAAATTTTTGCTGTTTGAAAAAAAAAAATTCCGCTTCAAGCATTCTTGAATTTGCAGCTGTTGGTCAGGCTACTAAATCACTCAAATGCAATAAAGCATTTGGGACCATTTTATTTTGGCTTTTCTTTCTTTTTGCGAAATTTGTAAAAATAAAACTGCTGCAAATATTTCTCTTTAGCAGTAATATTAAAAAATCAAAAATGAATCCACAAAGAATAGAATTTCATTTGATATGCACTTATTACAACATAGATGAAATTTTGTTACAATAAGAATTACTCTAGTGAGAGCAAGTCACTTGCCAGTAGCCATCTCCACATCTAGCATTAAAGTTCTATAATATCATAATCCTCCTGATAGTTATAAAAACTGCATATAAATCAAAAATAAAGTTATGGCTCGTTAGAAACTTTATTGGTAAATAGTCATAAGTTAAAGTTCGTGATTTTGTACAGACTCTCTCCATGAAATAGGCTATTAATACCCAAACTGTGTTACCAACAAGCTATAATACATGAATTAGTATGAGCTTTTTCAATGATAATAATACAAATTTAGGAAGAGCAGAAGAAGGGAATGACAAATGTTAACACATGACTGTACAAATATAATGGTGAAGGATAACAACTGAAAACAAAACATGTACATAAATTTTAGTTTCTTAGTTTGTTCCTTAAAGATTCATAAGTTTTCCTCAATGACATACACAAACATGTATTATCCACTACAAGTGAATGCTACAGAGGCATAGATCCATGCTATTGGGAATATGTTTAAATAGGGAAAACAATTTCAATATTTACCTTTTACCCTGAAACAGAAGCACAACCAGGACATTTTTGTGCCATTTTTTTTTTCGCAGTTTTCAAAATAGATTTCATGTCACACAGTCTTAAATTTGCAGTTCTCGGCTGAGGTAATAAATCACTATATTGCATCAAAATATTCACAACAGTTTAATTTTTGAGCTTCGTTCATTGCCACGAAAAAAGCGAAACATAAAACTCTCACAAAATTTCCTAGTTTATAGTATATAGCTGAGGTATAACAACTTTGATGAATTTGTAACGAACAAATAAGCAATGAAATAAACAGGATCGACTTTTGGTACAGTAAAAATTGAAACATTGAAATTCTTTTCTTTGGATTTGCAATGGGGAATTTCTCTGCATAGATTTTGAAAAAAAATAGCCTTTCTTGCAATAGGAGACAGGGGCCTATATTGATCCACAAATTATAGAGATGGAAAATCAATGAGTACTTTCAGCATTTGTCCGTCAGCTGTGACACTGAGTATTTTGTTTTTGTGCTTCAAAATATGGAGGGACGGTTAATGATACTGTGTAATAGTGGCATAAATTTTACTCAAATGTTGTCATAACAACATTAATAAATTCTTACCGTTAGACAGTATGTAGTATATTGTATTATTGCAATATTTATTTCATTAGGAGGTAAAAGAAATCAGGATGCTGTTGACAGACTACTTGATTCGTTTGCTAAATCCTATCAGATATCAGGGGACCAGTTCATTGACATTGTGGTAAGTTTACTCCCTGTCTGCATAAAAATTTGTCATACCTGCCAACTTTGACGATTTAAGCGTGTTTTTGACGATTTTGATGTTCTTTGACAATTTCACGAATTTGAATTGAAAATTTGGGTAAAAACCAGATTTTGAAGAAATTCTCACAAAAAAATGTTTGTTTACACTATTTTGGGCTGTTGAAAGGGAGATAATCCAAATTCTTGAAAGGGAGTTAACCAGATTCTTGACATTAGCCAATCAAAATGGGGTTTACATGCCGTATTCAAGTGATAAACAGCTGATTGATATTTGTAAACAATCGTAAATATGACGAGTTGGGTTGATCTGTTGTTGATTTTAAGGCTTCGGCAACGTAAATAAAGTGATGTAAATGGATGGACCACCGTCAATCATAGTGAGCAGTTCTTGAGTTATGAATCAAGGTTCACAATCCCTGATACAATGGGCTGCAAGCAGCACATTTGACAGTTCCGTGAATGGCTATATGCCAGTGACTAGGTGGTTGCAAGACCTCTTGCCCGTTCTGCAGAGTTTGCTTAGTTGAACACAGTAGCCTTAACAAGGTTAACAAACGTATTTTTACTGTAATGCAAGAAAGGTCACTCAAAATGCCAGAACACCACTCTTTTGACTGAATCAGAAAAGGCAAAAAAAATATTTTAAAAATGTACTGCTTGCTTTCTTTACATGTATAGAAGAATGGAATAAAAGGAGAAATGCAGTAAATGTACATCAGACAAATAATAAAGGAGAGAGAGAGTGGTTTCATAAACAAGCTTACAATCTTTAATTTTCCCCCAAACAGTTATCAGTAATAACAGCAACATGATGATTAACAGCAAGCACTGCTTTTTGTTTCCCTTGAACAGTTAAAACAGAATATAAAACACCAAATGGTCCAAAAACAGTTCACAACTGATTTATTTGACCAAAAATATTTGAGAATCAGCAGAAAATTATGCCTAAAGCACAATAAGAGAGTAATGTCTTGCCTCCCTCAATAAAAAGTAGAGTCTTCTAATACCCCTAGATGTTTGTATTTGATAAAAAAGAGCATCAAGTATTAGACAAAAAAATTTCGTGCAAAATGCTGCGAAATTCCACACGCCTGAAAAAGAAGTTTGCGCATGAAAACCCCCATGGAGATTTTCAAAAAGTTGGTAGGTATGAATTGTAGGAGATTAAATTTTGCAAAAATTGAGATTATGTAGTCTTTTTACTCACTGGAAAAAAACAGAATATGAAAAAAAAAGGAAATAGGGTAAATGTCAAATATACAACATCCCATATCCAGGTTAAAACGACCCAAAATAAAGCATCTAGGGGTCACCGTACGGTCTTCAACACAGTGAGGAACCTCACACCATATAGCAAGCCCTAAATGGCCCATGGAAACAAACCACATCCAAATACATAAATATCAAGAAACTAAAATTTTATAAGAAGACAAAGACAGGCCATTGACCAACATATTCCTGACTTTAGGCAGAAATTGTGGTGGGGTTAAACTCGTTTTCTTGGAACAGCAAATTTCATTCAAAAAGATTTTAAAAAATACATGTACATTAATTTAATTTACATGTACTTCAAGGTAATCTTGTTTAGTAACCTGAATTTTTAGCTGGAAACTAATCTTAGAAGAAATAAATATTTAACAGCATCTGTCAAAATGGTTTAGCAATCATTGCCAAATAGTGTGTAAATATATCTGTTAAAATTTAGCATAATAAAGCAGTTTTACTTTTGGCAACATGTTTATTTTGTTAAATCATTTTAAAACAGTTATACATGTACATGTATATAATATTGATACCATTTATAATACTATAAATACCCAAGTTGCATAAAAAACAGTAAATATCGTTATGCTGTACATGTGTTTCAAGGAGTAACCTCTTATCAACAGCATTAAAATCAAACAATATATAAATAACTCTAGTTGATAGTAGTATTAAAATGTTGAATTTTGTGTTAATGCAGAATGTTAGGCAAAATTAATTTATTCAATAAAAATCTTTATATTGTAGGATATAGCCTCTACACAGTACACCAAAGTGATGCAGACAGTGCTAAAGGATTCTATTGCTGTAAGTATGTTGTAGATTATAGCTGTACACTAACGGGCCAGAACAATTTAGTCCTGTAAATTTTCCTGCCCATTTCATGTAAATGGGTGTAATAACAAAATTACCAAACAGAGTTGTCAAGAGCTGAAGTCCATGAGACAAAAATACAAATCAGGTGGAAAAAAAACCAGAAAAATTGTCAACTGCAAATAGCCTGTTAAAAATTTCTAAATAATTCACTATCTCAAGGGTGCGATTCCTCCTTCACTTGGCATCTGTCATTGGTTTTCATTAACTTTCTATTCAAGGATCTTATCCTTGGAAACCACTGGCCAATTTGAATCAAACTTGGTCAAACTTGGTCATAGTGATCCTTGGGAGGTTCCCGTTCAAAATTATTTCTAGCAGGTCATTACCCTATCTAAGAAGGCCGTAGTTGTTAACATGGTTTAACCTTTTCCATATGAGAAGATTTTCTTCTCAGAAACAACTAGTCAAATACAGCCAAACTTAGCCACAATGGCAAAATTTGTGGAAATGTTTCACAAATCTTTTCTCTAATTCTTATTCCTATTTCACACTTTGTAAGTCATGTTTGAAAACATTGATAACTAAATAGGATAGATTTGTTCTCAGTAGCTGATTGGCTAATATTATATACTCATTTAAATATCTATAATCTGATTTGTTCAAATCGTGTCACATGACATTTGAGATTTCGCTGGGTCAACCGGTTGGCGTTGGGTCGCTTGAGAAGGTCAACCGGTGAACAAGAAAATTCGATATAATATAACAGTTACCACCCTAGATAGTGTGTGACCCAGCGGTTTCTCTCCCCTCGAAATTTAGGTCACCCTCGAGCAAGCTCTCGGCTGACCTTAGTATCTCGGGGAGAGAAACCGCTGGGTCACACACTATCTAGGGCGGTAATTGTATACTATTATTCCTCAAATATGCCTTTGAGAATCCTTGAGAAATCCTGATATGTTGAAGGCAAGCATAGAGTTGGGTATATCGAATGTTACATGTTGTCTGTAGCTGAATAATGACAAGTCATTACAATATAAATAAAAATAAGAACAGACCCTGTTTAAGATACGGATCTATCGAAACTTCCCCTATACATATTCAACCATTATGACACTCTAAGGCAATCTTTAAGGGCATTTTGTGGGACAACAGTGATACTGATTATACCCCCCACGAACGAAGTTCAGGTGGTTATATAGGAATCACTCTGTCCGTCTGTCTGTTTGTCTGTCTGTCTGTGATAGCAAACAATTTTTCGTAACAGTTTTCTCAGTAACTACTCATCACCGCAACTTGAAATTTTGTATGCAAGTCAAGCATGATTGCCGGACATCTACTTCCTTTTTACCGACTTAGTTAATTATCGAGATCTTTTGTCAATCGTAGAAACTTTTCGTAACAGTTTTCTCAGTAAATACTCATCACTGCAACTTGAAATTTTGTATGCAAGTTTAGAATGATGTCCTTTACGGCAAGTAGCGATTTCAGGATTGCCGGACTAGTACTTCCTGTTTACTGACTTAGTTAATTATCGAGATCTTTTGTCAATCATATAAACTTTTCGTAACAGTTTTCTCAGTAACACCTTGTCACTGCAACTTGAAATTTTGTATGCAAGGTAAGCATGATGTCCTATGCAGCAAGTAGCGATTTCAGGATACCCGACATCTACTTCCTGTTTACTGACTTTGTTAATTTTCGAGATCTTTTGTCAATTGTAGAAACTTTGTAACAGTTTTCTCAGTAACTACATGTACTTATCACTGCAACTTGAAATTTTGTATGCAAGTTTAGAATGATGTCCTTTACCGCAAGTAGCGATTTCAGGATTGCTGGACATCTACTTCCTGTTTACCAACTTAGTTAATTTTGGGATCTTTTATGCAAATTTCACAAAATTTTTAGTACACAATGGAATTGTGCAATTATAACTATTTTTTGTGACAAATTATATTAGGGATCTTCTACTCCAATGGGGAGTGGGGGTATCTTTTTGTGGCCCTTAAGGCCACAGTACCTTTAGGGCTTTTCCATCAAAAATGCATGTACCAGGGTCGGAAGGCAATTTTCTATTACCCCCACAACCAAGGGCAATAGACAAATATGAGTAAAGCAATAAGATACAAAATTGACAAGAACCCATAAGAACTTTCATTTTCTGCCTTCTGACCCTGGTACATCCTTTTTAATGGAATAGCCCTTAGTTTGTTTAACCTAAAAAATTGATGCACCTTATGAATAAAAGACACAAAAAAGTATCTTATGCATTTATGTATTACTTGAATAAAGCAGCTGTGATAATGTGAAACCAAAATGGCAACCAATGGGAAATGAATTGAAGGTTACAATTGCTTAAAATCTACAGTTGAATTTATTAGAGAAACATTTTTTATGCCCCGCCCACGAATGTGGAAGGGGCATATAGTGTTACCCTTGTCAGTCCTTCCGTAGGTCTGTACGTTTGTATGACCGTACGTCCGGTTAAGTTTTGCGTTTAAGTACATTTCTCAGAAACCGTAAGAGGTAGAACAATAATAGTTGGCCAGTAGGTAGATATTTGTTAGTACTACAGAGATCACTAAGTAGTTTGACTCTTTGACCTACATTTCATGCTTGAGTGACTCTGGTTAAGTTTTGTGTTAAAGTCCATTTCTCAACACCTACACATTATAGGACAATGACGTTTGCCTTGATGAGTACTACCCAAATCATTGACAATTAGGTGGCTTTGACCTACATTTTATGCTTCAGTGACTTTGGATAAGTTTTGCTTTCAAGTCAATTTCTCAACAACTACACATTATAGGACAATGATGTTTCATCAAATTAATTGCCTTGATGAGTACTACCCAAATCATTGACAATTAGGTGGCTTTGACCTACATTTTACGCATCAGTGACTTTCGTTAAGTTTTGCGTTTAAATCTATTTCTCAACTACTATGTATTGTAGTATCATGATATTTCATTGTAAGATTCATCTAAAAGAGATCTGTCCATGACCTACATTTTATGGTTGAATGATTTTGGTTAAATTTTGCATTTCATCACAATTCTGTAATGGGGAACTAATTTTATGAATGATTGACTTGGGTAAATCTGTGCGATTAATTTATTGGCGGGACATCCGTGTCTTACAGACACATTCTCTAGTTTTAACATTGTTTCATATGCATTATGGCCATTTCTCAAATCTGGATATTCAAACTTTCACATATTCCCTATTATTAATTATTTACTTTTTCAGAGAAGACAAGCACAGGAGAGTCAATCTAACATGGATAATCTGAAATTTGCTGTGGAGGTGAGAATTTTATGTACAGTGATTATACTTATATTCATTGAGTGATAAACTGGATAGAGTTCACTCTGTTTACACTCAATTTACTTTTCAAACAGTGTTTAATCCTGTATTATATACTGTTAGTGTCGGCTTTTGTTCACGATTTTGGTGTAAAACAAGGCAGAGAAATATTCGCTGTGTTTATTATTTGTGGTTTACTGTTCTTTCTAATGCATTCAAAAAGCATTGAAATTTAAAAGAGGCTAATTTTCAGGCTGGATTTTCAACCGTGAACATAGCAAAAATAAAACACACACAAAATTTCCTGATATCCATATGTATTTAGTTCGTTCTTCTCTTTCACACATATCTTGATCATTGTTAGAGCATATAGAGTCATGGATTTACCTTGTTACTGTATATAGATGCATACTGGCCAGTACTTGGAATGTGATATCATAATCTGCATGTATACTTTGTAATTAAAAAGTTCAGTCCGAAGGAATAGCTATTGTAATAGCCAATAAGATGAAAGTAGAAATTACTATCACATGATAAATAGGCTATTAAAGATTCTCAGCCAACTTCTTGAAAAACAAAGTACGGGCAGGCGAATTTATTTTTTAAATTTTTTAGCTCACCTGGCTATAGCCAGGGTGAGCTTTTGCCATCACTTTTCGTCCGTCGTCCGTCCGGGGTAAACTTTTCATTCAAAGATCTTCTCCTCTGAAACTACTTGGCCAATTGAAACCAAACTTGGCCACAATAGTCCTTAGATGGTCCCCTGCAAAAAAGTTGTTTTTCAGATCCGCGCTATATCCAAGATGGCC
>MJUU01017079.1:81561-110559 GCA_002080025.1 Modiolus philippinarum | reverse complement strand
GTCTTTTTCTCTCAATTGACCTTGATATTCTGTTCGGTTATCATTTATGCAAAGCACACTGTAAATTCGTATTTCTCTAATTTCTGTACTGTTTTCACGTTTCTTGAACAGTTGGAGAAAAACTGTTCTCCTCTTTAGAGAGAATGTTGTTCTCGGCAAGTGATTGGATGAAATTAAATTATGACGTCAAATTTGTTTGCCGTTTTCCGACTTTACCATTGTGACGTCATGAAAAAAGGCGACCATGCCTGGTGACGTCACGCTCGAAGAACACATTTATTTCGGATAATCAGAAAAAGGGGGTCATATTTTTGTCAAAAATCTCCTTGAAATCATTAGAGAAATAAAATCCACAACTGTATCTCGTGAGAAACGACATTTCTGCACTCTCGATAGTTAAATTTTCAAATATTTTAAAAGGCTCGGCAAGCCTCGCATTTATAAAATTTAAAATTTAACTATCTCTAGTGTAGAAATGTCGTTTCTCACTCGCTGCAATTGTGGATTCTATATGTACATACGTATTTAATTTGCTTTTCAGATTGAATTAATTAGAAAAAGACAAAATATCAAAATTTAAATCTAGCTAAAATCATAAAAAGAAAGACTGGCCAAATTCTTATCGTTTTCAACTATGGGCAAACGCACTGGATATTAAAGACAGAACGAGAGAATGCAGACTCGCTGCATGCATGTCATGTAACGGAATTAACATATGTAAAACAAATCTTTTCGATCTTTAACATGTTTAACTTAATCAAAATAAAAATGTACATACAATAAAGAAATATGCTAATAAAATGGACAGTTTGTTTGCATTCATACCAAAGCATTACCATAATAATGGATATATTTTTGTTCAATATTTCTGGTTTATATAAAGACAGTAGAGTGCATGGCTAGTTTCTTGAGATAAGCCCGTCGAAAGAAAATATTCATTTACAAGGCAATCTTTTTTTTCCATTTATGACACTCTCTTCGAATAGACGGTCACCAGATCTGCGATAAGATAGCATAAGTGCTTATTAAATTCTGCCGAAATGCAAGTCAAAATTATTTTCACACTATTCTACATGTATGCTTTCTCAATGAAAGATGAGTCGTCAGACGAATACCAAAATTTACATGTACTTATAAAGGTACCTGACTGTAGAGTACATTAAACAATTATGGGCCGCTGTTAAGGGAAACATCCAGATTTGTCAACAGTTGTAGCCCCCCGGAAACCACCCCTCCAGGGGTTGACAAATCTGGATATTTCGCGTCAACAGAGGGCCATAATTGTATTTATTATATTTTAAACAGTTTCATTATTCCAAGCCAAGAGGTCGGATTATGGTTTTAATCTCACAAAAAGACTGATACAATCTGCTACTGCTTTTTAGAATCTACAGGTTGTTTCTCTCTGTGACGTCATATCCGTGTTATTCAGCGGGAAACAAAAGGGTTGTTCCAGCAATGATGTCATATCGAGGTTATTTGCTAAAACATCTTAGTTATTTTGAAGTCACATGATTGCTTTAATCCAATTAAATCTTCTCTTACTTAGTAAAATATAATAATATGCGATATGTACACTTGGTGTTAGAAATTGTTCACGTGGCAAGTATTCGTCTATCCCAATCTGGTTGTATTTCTGATATATGTCTGTTTAGTTATGTTAATTGGAAGCAAAAAACAAAAAAGGAGAAGGAGAAAAGGAATAAAACTCTTATCTATTGTTTTATTAACGTTAAAACTTTAAGAAATCATATTTAAATTGTTTTAGAGCATATGTAACATACATGTAAGCCCCATTTACATGCACAGTTTTACACACATGTGTATTTTTACAAAGGTATGCAAATTTGCACTGGTGTGCAATTACTGCATGAAAAGGCAACTGCATACGTGTGTAAACTTCAGAAAGGGTGTAAATTTGCATGAGGTCAGGGAAAAGTGTAAATGTATATTTGCACATGTGTAAATTTACACGGTATGCATTTTGAGCATGTAAACGCAAGTTAAGAAATTCACAAATCCATAAATGCTGTTTCTGTCTATGAAATGGAAGAAAGGGGTCGTGCAACTTGATTTGAATTATGAAATTGATACACAAACACTGAACTATTATTTCTATAAAATTCGGACTTCTTTGACAATTTTGTCTGATTTTGCGTTTTTTGGCTTATTAAAGGGGAAGTTAGACTGATTGAAAAAATAAAAAAGATACGATACAACTTCATGTTTTTTTTTTATCATTCTACTAATTTCCAAGATCTATCGAAAACTTTTTATTTTTCACATGTTTTTCGGCCCTTTTCACTTCTTGTAAGAAGCTTTTAAAATTAAAATACACTGCTCAGATTAAATGCATGTAAATACATAGCAAAATACTTTTACATACTGGTGTAGTTTTACACACGTGTAAATTTGCATACTGGTGTAAATTTTGTGCATGTAAATGGGGCTATAGATAAGATTTCATAATAAGAAAAACACTCGTTGCTAGGTTACGATGTCGTATGAAATTTTAAAGTCTATGAAAACTGCAAGTTCCGTTTCCGGTTTTTGTCATATACTTGCAGATTTCATACGGGGGTTTACATGTTTATGAGATTTTAAAGTATGCGTAGTAGACGGAAATATTTAATGATTTGTATATAGAATTTAACTTTGGTACATGATAATAGGAACCAAATGATTTATTCAGCTGTTAAAATGACGAATCAATAATTATAAGTTGACGAGACTAGAAGTAATCAGGGGTTGACGGGGATAGTGGGATTAAATTCAACAAATTGTTTGTAATTGTTATGTGCGGGTAAAAGTATGATTATTTCTATAATAGAAATAATCCAAATCTATATTAAATGAATTGTACAGTTTTATATTTCCTTGAACATGTTGAAATCCTGTAACTTTTATGGTTGTTACTGTTTTTAGGTACATCTAGACATTTATATTATTACCAACCAACAGAGAACAAAAATGGTCATCATAAGTCTAAGAATAAGGTACATGAGGAATTAAGGTCAAAATGACAATTTTATGACCCAACCTGACCACAGATAGCCATAATGATCATTATTACTAATTGCAACTATTTTCACAGCCATAAAATATGCAAGCATAAGGTCAAAATGATATTTTATGTCTCAACCTGACCACAGATAAGCCATAAATGATCATAATTATTAATTGCAACTATTTTTGAACTCCCATTAAATGTGCAAGCATAGGGTCAAAATAACATTTAATTGCCCATCCTGACCACGGATAGCCATACATAATCATAATTATTAATCGCAACTATTTTCACACCCATGAAATCTGCAAGTATAGGGTCAGAATAACATTTTATGACCCAACCTGACCACAGCTAGCCATAAATGATCATTATTATTAATCGTAACTATTTTCACACCCATGAAATGTGCAAGCATAAGGTCAGAATGATATTTTATTACCCAGACTGACCACAGATAACCATAAATGATTAATTGCAACTATTTCCACACCCATGAAATCTGTAACAATAAGGTCAAAATGACATTTTTACCCACCTAACAAACAAATAACTGTACATCCTTAAAATATTTCATCATAATTTTACCATAGCTATGAGATTTACAAGCCTTAATCAAATCAACCCATATAACCATTGAGGGTCATTATTTTTAATTGCTTGCAACAAACCAAGAAGTTTAAGCCATACCGTGTTTGACATATTTCCGACAGAAATTGATTTGTTAAGTTGTAATAACCTGATTTAGGTGACCAAACGGCTATCATGGCTTAAGCCCCTTAATTGGAAGAAACTTTGAATATATTTAATTATGTAAAGCAATCATTTTCTTTTTTAGTTTTTTCGCTTTGAAATTTAGACATTTAAAAACCTGCAATCAATTTCCCTCAAAATTAATAATCACTTTTCACGCTGAATCTAGATATAACTAATATAATCATATAACCAGAGACATATAATTGCATGTCTCTGATATAAGTAAATAGTCCCAGGCTGAATCAAATGACTCAAATTGAGGGATGCTTCAAACAAACCCATATTGATAAAGTATCTATCTAGTTCTTT
Organism: Modiolus philippinarum; assembly: GCA_002080025.1. Taxonomy (NCBI): domain Eukaryota; kingdom Metazoa; phylum Mollusca; class Bivalvia; order Mytilida; family Modiolidae; genus Modiolus; species Modiolus philippinarum. The sequence goes on along the minus strand of MJUU01017079.1, from coordinate 106,487 downwards.
AAGCCTCTAAATGACTTGAGTGCATTTTTCACTGACAACGGTGATGTACTTTCAGTTTTGCTAGAGTACAATCATTTACATACATAATTTCATTTGAAAAAAAAAATTAAGACCAAAAGTGCTAATTGTGATTAAGAAAATGTTATAATTTGCAAAATAATGTAAGATGTCACATCGCATTTTGAATAAACAGAACCTTCCCGCACATTTCGCAATTCCTGAACTTTAATTCTCATGCCGGAAGTTAACACGGCAAAAACCGGAACCGGAACTTGCAGTTTTTATAGACTTTAAAATCTCACACAACAACGGTTAAGTCAATTTCAGTTCCGAGTCTTAAACATGTTAAATTTCTTTTGTCATTATTTGATGCAACTTTTTGGTGATTTATAATTCAAAACTTCATAAATATGTAGCAAATGAATAGTGAAATTAATAAAATGTGAAACTGTACATTACGAATGTCCTTTTGTAAAAAATATACGCATGTGCTAAACATATTGTTGGAGTTAGAACATAGTTTTGTTTCCAAAGCGAAAGAAGAGCCTGATATTAAAATAAAATATTTAGAAGTGTGGTGATGTGACAAAGCATGTCTACCTGATGAATGTCGAAGATATGCCCAACTTGATTCTTACATGTTTTCAATGCATAGGGCAGCGATGATTTTATTTCAAATGAGATTACGTCTTCATGCAAAGATTGAACCATCGATAGTGACAATATTTATCACGCAGATGCAGAGAAGAAAGGCTCATTTCAAATCCATCAAGACGTTCTAAGATTCAAAATTTGGAAAAAATTGAAATATTAAACCACGTGGTTTTTTTAAGAACAAATTTATCCTTTTACATACTTTTTTTCAATTTAAAGAACTTGATACAATGATTAGCAATGATTACAAATGATTGAAGAACATTTACTGAACAAATAGCGTACACAGAAATAAGGCTTTCAATGACTAAGCACTCATTTCGGCTATTCATCAGATACTTAATTCAAGCATATCTTGTTTTCATTTTGTAGTTATACGACTATAAACTTGTAAACCTGTTCGATTATAAAAATATCTGCAGACATTGACCAAACAAATTTGTTACTGCCATCGATCAGGACTGATCTTTTTTTACTTGTATGAAATAAGCTGTACGTCTGCCCTAATAGCAAGTTTTAGACATTATAATTTAAAGTGAAACTAGTACTCATCTTCAGTTTCAATTTCAGTTATGCATAATCTACATTTTCGGTCTTTTAATTTTAAACCTGTATATTTGCCTCTTTCTATTTCAAGATCATGAGCATTTATACTGACTTTGTGATGGATGTTGTATGCAGGACAGGACAAGCTTACCATTCTGGAGCACCTGATGTCACTCTTTTTGAGAGTTTACGCTGTTAGTGCTTTAGTTTTTATTCTTGTAATTGTAGTGTTTGTGTTTTGTGGTTGTGTAGCGTCCCTGGTCTTCCGTCTTCTGGTGCTTTTGCTTTTGCCTTGTCTCTGGACTTTGATTTATGTAATCTTGTTCTTTGTTCCTTCGATATTCTACTGTCGTTGTTTTATACGAAATTTTGTTAAATTTCTCCTTTGATTATAATTTCCTTGATATTACTCAAAATTTAAACCAGTTTTAAAAAAATCTATATGTCCTTAATTTATTTCCCAGTTCTTTTTTACAAACTCATGGAATTGTTCCATGCCAAATACAGCTACATTTCAGTCTTAACTTACTTAGTATAACATTAGAGTCTGACAGATTATTTATATTAAATTTAATAAATCCAAATGAGGCTAATACGTTCAAGGTCTACTAGCTTCAAATAGTGACCGAATATCTTTTCAAACTGCATCCGAATTGACAATTTTAACCCCAAGAAGTCAAAATTCAAATTGATATTGTGTAAAAAATTGATAGTTTTCTAAAAAAAATGAATTCAGGAATTGTATAAAACATGTCATATTTGAAGCAGAAAAATTAAATTGTCCCGAAACCTGAATCAGTTTTCAGGGGCTCCGGTTACAGAGCTGCCGGGCGCGTCCCCAGTTGGTGGATAGGGGAATGCCCTGACTATGCCGATTAGTCAGGTCATAGTACGGAAAGCCTGGCCGTGAACTACTATAACCAAAGTTTGTGGAGAAACGCCACGCCCAATGCAGTATAAAAACCCCTTATATATTTCTCTTTCAAGGGAAGAGTAACTCGAGGTCGCTTAGAAGGCTAAATTTCCTGCCCCTACCCATTTCTTCCATAATCGAGTTGCAATCAAAACTTGTTGCACAAGTTATCCCATCCACCTTTCATACTTCGTTTACATATTTTTTTTATATTGATTAAACTGTTCCCGGCCTGATATAGATGCAATATTACTCACTGGACGTAAAAAACTAACTAATCAACCAATCAAGTTAAGATAAACGATTTGTGTATAAATGCACTAACGTTAACGTGGCGACAATAAGGAAGTCATACTCGATAATACAAAAAATACCGAAGTTGCGTAAAAACAGTAAATTTCGTTATGCTGTACACGTGTTTCAAGGAGTAACTCCCCCCCCCCCCNGCCTTAATCCAAAAGTAGTCAAAAACAAGTACTCATTTCCAAAAATATCGAAATAGGAAGCTATATCCAGTACCAAGGACATCTAACGAGTGCCGTACACGGAATGAAGCCTCAGTATTTTCAAGGGGTTAGAATTTTGATAAAAACAGTAAATTTCTAAAAACATGCATGGTAAAATTTTCATGTCAGACAAGTCTTGACGATTGGACTTGTGAATACCCTCGGGGACTTCTGATCCACCAGCAGTCACTGTGGCATTAGCCTAATGTTCTAAAATACAAAAAAAAAATACCGAAGATGCGTAAAACAGTTGATTTGCATTTATGGTCTTCCAAACGTTTAGATTTTATCTGCACTGAAGATACATAAGTTGTCGAAATGCACATACATGTTTGCAGAAAATAAATTCACAGTAACTTCGGTATTTAGTTATTTGAAACAGTTGATGTATGAAACAAGCGAATGCGGTTGTATGAATAAAAAATGTGTGTTAAAATATAGTTTTTGTATATAATTGAGGCAATCACTGTTCAAAAACGCATGTCACGTTTATCGAGATGTCTTGGCCTTACGCAACGCCAACGAAATATCGTAAAACATACTCACACTATGGTGGAATGCAGTTTAGTATGACTGTGTTTTTAAGATTTAATAAAGCAATATGTCATTTTCTAACCTGATTTTAATACTTTCGGTTGAGGTTATGATATTTATTTGTGAAGTGACACTTTACCAGAATAGGGTATAAAAACCAACAATATACGATTTCTAGTATTATTATTCGACAGCCATTCGCCTCCGCACGTTATCAATAGAAAATATGACGTTATAAAGACTGAAACTTCAGTGTGTTCTGGAAGTTGATTAAGTGGTCACGAGGGGTAGACACATTGTCTTGTAGATCGGAAAGACAGAAACTCGGATATAGTGTATTATGAGATTACTTTTGATGCATACATCGTACCCGACTGTCTTTGTAGAGTACAGAGTTCAATAATTTAAAAACATTCACTTAACAACAAGAAAACGAGTAATATAAGCTGAACTTATCTAGTTAAAACTTTATAATGGATACCAATTACATGTATATTAAATAATGTTGAAGAAAACTCTGGATAATTGAAAAATGTACAGTAAGTCCATTTGCCAATTAGAGTTCCCGAAATTAACCTCGCGTTTCGCATGTGCACGTTAATGCAAAGGCGGCACCCCAAGATACATCGGACAAACTCGGGGAATTTCAAACGTAAACTTAACAAAATGTAAAAATTATTTCGTCTTGACAAGTACGGTTTCAATATTTCATCTTTTGTGACTCTTACAAAAGTAATTTGACCTTTTATTTGATTCATATCCCAAAAGATCTCATATGCCAAAGTTTTGATGGGCGAGTATATTCATATACTAGTATTTTCCGTGCAGTTTTGCCTTCAGAATTTATACATGTTTTACTTTTGACTGTATCGATGTTGCTTTCAGATTTTTGACCAAATAAGTTTTCATTGTTTATTTTATGTATTGACTAAAAAAATAATAAAGAAGTCTTACAACCATGTCAAGTGTTTCCCGTCAAAGTCACACTAAGTTGATACATTGCATTAAATGTAAGTTACATGTTGAAAAGGGTATGTTGAGCAAATAAAATAGCCAACATGTATCAATACTCAAAAAGGGATAAACGAAAAAGTACTTCTTACTTACCTTTTTGTGAAATCATTTAAGCCGTGTGATATAGATTTGTTCATATTCCTATAGTTATCGTTGAACATGTTGGTTTTTCAATATGTTTGGTTCGTTTCACACGCTATTCATTTTTCCCATTCAATCTTTTGTTGATGTGTTATACACTACTTATTAGTGGTAACATATGCAAAAGAATATTGGTATCGCCAATACTTAGAAAATGTATTTTGTGAAAGAAAATCGAGTGCTTTCTGTGAAAGTTAAGTGTTCTTGCTTTTGCCTGGTCTCTGTACTTTGATTTGTGTAATCTTGTGCTTTGTTCCTTCGGTATTCTACTGCCGTTGTTCTGTATGAAATGATTTTTTTTCAAGACTTAGTACAGACAGACTAATTTTAATCAGTAGTTTGTACTGTTTGCGTTTGATGTGTGATATATAGTTTCGACAACGAGAACTAAGTTGATTATGAAATTTCTCACATCGATTTAAATAAATGAAAACGAGGCTTGTCGAGTTTTTAAACATTTGAAAATTTATTTAACAAGATGTGAGAAATTTCATAATTAACGTGTTTAAGATGTAGAAAATGTTTCTCTAATGACATAATGTAAAACAAAACGAGGATTATGTTCAGAATAGATTTGGCGGGAAATTCCACACATTTTTTTTTCACTAGAGACGAGAAATATTTTTTTCACATCGGTCAGGCGATGGATAAATTTGCTAGAAAGTAGAGAAGATGTCATTACCAACGTAATGGACTATAGCAAAGAACATGCGGTAACATGTGCGAACCGATGGGACTTCTATGGATCTGGATATAATTTCAACTTTTATGTCGTTACAAAGAGTAAAACATCTTTTCTGTCTCGTTTTTAAAAGAATTTACGTTCATGATTACTCTGGAGTGCATTTCTTACAAGGACATACCCCAATACTGCAATAAGCATCACGTCGAGAATCAATCTTGAATCAAATTTCCTGCTTACAGAAGCCATAATAAGACTCAAGAATTTAACTGGAGACAAACGGATACAAAGCAGCACCAGTAAATACCGTTTCAGAAAGAGAATCACGTCTGCCGTTTTCGAAAACGCCTATAAAATTTAACAGTTAGGCAAAAAAGTCTTGGTGGTTTGATAGATTGAATGTGGCATACTCCAAACTACATTTCCCGTCTGCTTTTGCTGAATGGGAACCAAGCGATACCTTTCAAAACTGTTGGACAATACACACAGACACTGGGAGAAGCTATGAAAAATATCAAAGGAAAGAACATTCAATACACCATTGACCTTTGAACAACAGGAAAAGACACTGCTCTAAATGAATGCTGCGTTTGAAAAAAGCACCAGAGGCATGGTGGAAAAAAGGTTACCGACTTCAGTGAGGAGAAAAAACCGGGTCATCATTGGAGATTGCTAAGGAACTGACGGATCGACAAAGCAACGCTTTTCTGATACCAATTTTAGTTCAAAAGTAGAGAAAGTGACGATGGACCATAATGATATTGAAGTAGCGAACTGGAGCACACTAATCACTTCATGGTACAACGTAATCGAGGCATTGGTAGTCCATCAGATGTAAGCCATTATGTTTGAAATGAGTGTGTTTTTCTTGCAATTTTTGAAACTTGAACATTTTCCGCCACCTGTTTCTTTTGTGGCAAACATGCTAATTGCTCAATTTAAAGTAATCTTGACAAACTTTGATCAACGTCTGCAGTTTAATTTTGTTGTGAAAAATGGAAAATATAAGGTCAGTGTCAAGTTAAGATTCTGAGTCATTTTCAATAAATTTCAGGTCATCAAATTTTCAGCTCGTTCGTCTGTCATATCTCACATATACCTTCAGTTACTATTTTGTCTAAATTTTCCCGGCATCTGAATCGGATATCAGGGGCTCCGGCAACAGAGCTGCCGGGCGAGTCCCCAGTTTTGTGGATAGGAGAATACCCTGTCTATGCGGGGTAGTCAGGTCATAATACGGAAAGCTTGATTGCGAACTATTGTAGCTTAACTGTGTGGAGAAACGTCATGCTCCATGCAGCATCAAACCCCTTCTATATTGTCTAAAGAGAGCAGAGTCACCAGGACTCGTAAAGAAAGCTAGATTTCCTGCCCCTACCCATTTCCCCCTTTTCCTGTGGCAATCAAATATCGTTGGTCCTTCAACCTTTGTTTCTTTCTTCTCTTACTTATATTTTTTTAAATTGATTAACTCGTTCTCTTCCTGAGAGGGCTGAAAAATTGCTCACTGGACGTTAAACTCTAAATAATCAATCAATTCATACTTAAGTTTTCAGTCAAATCTTCATTTTTTTTAATCTGTAAGTCATCATAAATTGGACTACAAAGTATCTTTATATTATTAGGGTTATATCAATTATGTGCCGAAAAGGTCATATGATAGGCGAGTTTGTTTGTTACACATTAAGATGAATGATACTTTTAATTATAATAGAGACTATACAACTCTTTTATACCTATGCCTTTTTTCAGTTGCAATGCATAAGCTGAACTGGGAATCAACATTTGCTCGCATGACACAACCTTTGGTAATATATTTATTATCACACAGACTACATACCCCTTACTCTTTGCGCTGTCTTACATTGTTTGGTATTTGCTGTGCAAGAATCAAATTACCTGCCTGTTACCCTCATGTTCATGTATGAGCTAATTTCTATGAAATTGTAGGCATGTTTTCTTGAAACTTTGTACAACTTTTAATTTTAACAGAAAATATAACATATTACAAAATAACACTGTGTTATCTGCAGAACTGGGCATTAGTGTCTCTTAGACAAAGCAACATTTTATCTGTTGTAATCATAAGATTTCGATTTAAATGTTCTGGAGTTTTCAGTGACAGATCAGTTGCCATAGGAACCTCACTCTTCTTGGACTTACAGCGACTCGATAATAAAGTATAATATTGACAGAAAAGGAATATCAATATTTTCACATGTACACCTGCAATAATCACGAATGGATTTAAGTTGTTCGTTTGCATGAAGTACAATCAGGACATCATGTTTTTATACACTCCGAAAAAGAGCAGGGTTCACTGGGTGGATCTGTCTGTCCGTCGACAACACATACTTTTGTAAGTTTTCACTCAAACCACACACCCCAGCAATTTTAAATTTATTTTGACTTCGTATGTGCTCCCTTACCGATCATCATTGCTAATCACTTCCTGTTTACCTACTAAGTCATTTTTGAACATTCCTTGAATTTTTCAGAACATTTTTCTTTGAAACAACTTATCCTAGTAATTTGATATTTTATGTGGCTTCCCTCTGTGGACACGGATTTCAGCGCTGTTGCTTATGTAACTTGCTGTTTAGCGACTTAGTATATTGTTTTAATCAGTGGTAAATATTTGAAATTAAAAATTTGAAATAATTTTCTCTGAAAGTACTGAAATTTTATATGTGACATTTTTATATGAAGCTACCTTACCATGGATCCCGATTCAGCTCTCTGAAATATATACTATCTGTGAATTGACGGTCTTTTTTTACAGTTTCTTCTGAAACTAATTATTATTTTATTCATATTTAGCTCACCTAGGTGAACTTTTGTTATTACTTGGCGTTCGTCGTCTAACCGTCCGTCGCTAGCTCACTTTAAAAAATCTTTTCCTCTTAAACCACTAATGCCAAATGAAACCAAACTTCAACGGAATCATCACTAGGGAATCTAACTTATTATTTTCTATGGCGTAGGTCGTAGATGGTGGCCGCCACTAAAAGAACATGGGGGTAAATTGCAGTTTTAGGCAAATAACCCCAAAACCGCAACAGATTTTTGGAAGAGTAAAAAATGTTAAACATGACAAGATCTACCCATCCCGCAATTTTGAAGAAAATCTCGAAACCCATCTAAGGGGTTTTGCCCTTTTTCCGAAAAAATTTGCTAAATTTTGATGTTGTATATTTTTTCTTGAAAATGAAAGCAGATACAGCATGTACAGGTAAACTTTTTAATTGAAGAAATATTCAGAATGTCAACATCTACCCACATGGATATAATGAAGAAAATCCAAGTATCCATATACGAATTATGGTCCTGGATTGGTCAAATTGGTCGTGATTTTATACTTCTTGTCTTACATTTCAAAAAACGCTTTGAGTTAGAGGTTAAGTGTAAATCGCAAAAATGTTCAGCATGTCATAGACTACATTTTATGAACATGTTCAAGTTTTCCGACCTGTTCGAAGATGGCCGCCAACGGATAACTTTGTTTACGATTTGATACTATGGGGTTCATTTTCTAAGATCTCATTCTGAAAAACTATAAGGCTAGTTGGAAGCAATTGGACACAATAGTCTAGTTTGCCCCTTTGAAAAAATGTTTCCGTCAAGTCCGCATGATATCTAAGATGGCCGCAAGCAGGGAACGGTTAAACATTGGACCATTAGGAAAAACTTTCAAAGGTGATAAGTCACCTCCAAGATGACATCTAGCGGGGAACAAAGTTTAACATTTGCCGTATGCGCATGCGCATATGCAGAACCTAAATTCACAGTAACTTCGGTATTTTGTTATTTGTTACCACTCGATCGAGACCACTGCTGGTGGACTGTAAGTCCCCGATGGTATTCACCAACCCAGTAGCCAGTACTTCGGTGCTGGCCCGAAAACCGATTTCATTTGAAAATTTGCAATATCTAAATTTCAGAAATTTTGTTAAAATCTAAGGAGTATCTCCCTCTTGCATAACTCTGTCCTAAGCTGATTTTGGCTTTCCTATTTAGATCCTATTGGTAATTTGTTCTCTATCAGTTTTTACACATATTTTGGTTCATTCATTTCCAAACATTTTGATTTAATCTGCACTGATGAGACATAAGTTGTCGAAATGCGCACATGCAGCACCTAAATTCACAGTAACTTCGGTATTTTGTTATTTGCCCTCATGAGAAAGCATTCAAAGATTTCTACTCTGAAACAACAAAGCCAAAAGAATCCAATCTTGGTCTCAATAATTCAGTGGTGGCCTCTTTTAAAATTGTCCATCGAGTCTAGACCTAACAGTAGACGGTAATTTAGTTTAATATTTGACTTTATGTGAAAACACATGCAAAGATCTTCTCTGAAACTTCTAGGCCAACTGACATCAAACTTAGTCCCAATTGTCCTAGGATGATGCCCTTCAAAATTTGTGATATTTATGTTACTTCCTCAGTTGGCACTCTTTCAAGAAAGTAACCTATCCAAAATTGCTGCCAGCATTAATATAGTGGACCGTAAAGGTATCATAATGATTATAGTTCAACTTTGAAGCAAATACCATCAAGATCTATTACCATACTTTAAAATGAGGTCCTTTATAATTTTGGTTATTTGGACTGTCAATGTCAACCATGGCCCAGGTGAGCGATATAGGCACTCGCAAGCCTCTTGCTTGGTTTTGCAGGGATATAATGAGTGATCAGTAGCCCACAGTTATCTTGGTTTTTGTAATATACTCATATCCTAAGACATACTTTCTAAAACAGATTCATCTTAAACATTCTGTTATATCTGAAAGCTTACATGATAAAGACCTTAAATTTTGAAGGGAGTTCTATATGACAACTGGACAAAAGTTCGGGTTTTTCCAGAACATTGTATAGGCTTTAGTTGAACCAAGTGGACGACAAACCTACAGGAAGACAAAACAGAATCAAAGTTGCATGATCGCTCGCTGTTTAGATTATTTTTTTTTAATAAGACGGTCAATTCTGGATTTGCTTTATTAATTATTACCTATTCATTTTTATATAACCGCAAAAATTTTGCGGTCATATTATGGTATGGCGTAGTCGTCGGCGTCTGTGGCCAGCATAACTTTGTTTCTAGTGGACGGATCATTTTCAGATTTCAGGTTTCTTGGCATTAGGTTGATCCCGTTTTTATTTCGGGTTTGTTGCCCCACCCATTTCAGAAAAAGGGACCCAAAAGGGGTAAAATTGGGTATTTTCGTGTCCGTGGACAGAATAACTTTGGTCCCAGTAAACAGATCACTTTCAAATTTTAGTATGATGTTTCTTGGCACATGCTAAAGCTTGGGTCATAATTTTATGTTCCTGGCCCCGCCCGTTTCAGAATAAGGGGCCAAAAGGGGTTAAATTGGGTGTTTTCACATATTTGACTGTAGAATCTTTATTATTGATCGGATTTTGATGGGATTTCTTTCAGTAAACCTCTTAGAAAATTTCAAATCTGGGGTATGCCAACAGATTTCACGTGGCATGTAAATGGAGCCGAAAAAGGGAATTTTAAAAATTTCAATTTTTCTTATTTTTAGTCTGATTTTGATGCAGTTAAAAAAAACATAGCGCTGCAACACCAGATTTTTTATAACTGGTTTTCTTTCAAAGCTATGAGGGGCCTAACGGGGCCAAAATTGCAAATTTGCAGATTACCTAAAATTTTTATTTTTCATCTGATTTCAATGGAATTTTTTTCTTTAGATTCCTGTCATTGTAGGCTTTCAGTAGTATGTCAACAGAATTGGGGTAGCTCTTTCCGTTTCTGAGCTATAAGGGGTCATACGGACCAGAATTGCAATTTTTAGAATTATGTGAAATCTTTATTTTAGATAGTATTTTGATGGGATTTTTTTCTTTGGATTCCTCTCAATGCAAGCTTTCAGCACCATGTCAACGGATTTGATGTAGCTCTTACCCTTTCCGGGCTATATGGGATCAAAGGGACCAAAATTGCAATTATTAGAAATATGTGAAATCTTTATTTTTCATTAGATTTTGATAGTATTTTTTCCTTGCATTCCTCTCATTGTAAGCTTAAAGTAATATTCAATTGATTTGGTGTAGCTCTTACCATTTCAAACTATAAGGGGTCAAAGGGGCCAAAGTTGCAATTATAAGAAATATGTGAAATCTTTATTTTTCATCAGATGTTGATGGGATTTTTTTTCTTTGGATTATTGAGGTCTTTCCCACTACAGTAGAAAGACCTTATTGTATTTCGTTTGATTATTATTAAGGTCTTTCACCACATGTGAAAGACCTTACTGTATTTCTTCTAATTATTATTATTATTATTAAGGTCTTTCACCACATGTGAAAGATCTTATTGTATTTCTTCTGATTATTATTCTTTTTCTTTCGCGGAGCTTGTTGAAGTCGTGTCTTGATATATCATTTCGATACTTGGTACGGTCAGTTGACTTTGGCCGGCATCGACTATGGTCACCCTGCTAAGCCGAACTATTTTTAGTAACGGAGTTATCTGCCCAAAGACCAAAAACCTTGTTATCATGTTTGCGAATAAACCGTAACCGATATCAAAATTCTAAGGGGGGAAAATATTGTATTTATATTCAGGATGATTTGTTACGCAAAACAAATTTTTATGAGTCGCGACCCCGGTTACGCGTTTTTGACCCCGATAGATGTCAATTTCTCAAAGTTGTTGGATTTTGATTAAATTTGGTTTCCAGGTAGCTTTCATCGTCCTGATTACAAATATGGGGTCAGATTTTTTTTTCATTCGCCATTTTTAAAATGGCCGCCATTCGAAATTTTGTTATCGCAATATCTCGGAAACAATAAAAAAATTCTGAAAACATTGTGTTGCAAAAATACTCCTCTTATTAAGATCTACATTTCTGGTTGGTCAAAAAAAAATTTTCGTCCGCCATTTTCAAAATGGCCGCCATTCGAAATTTTCTTATCGCGATATCTCGGAAACGATAAAAAATTTATGAAAACATTGTGTTGCAAAAATACTCTTCTCATAAAGGTCTACATTTTTGGTTGGTCAAAAAAATTTTCCTCCGCCATTTTCAAAATTGCCGCCATTCGAAATTTTGTTATCGCAATATCTCGGAAACGATAAAAAATTTATGAAAACATTGTGTTGCCTAAATACTCCTCTCATGAAGATCTACATTTCTGATTTGTCATAAAAAAATTTTCGTCCGCCATTTTCAAAATGGCCGCCATTCGAAATTTTGTCATCACGATATCTCGGAAACGATAGATAATTTATGAAAAACATTGTGTTGCAAAAATACTCCTCTCTTAAAGATCTTCATTTATGGTTGGTCAAAAAAAATTTTCTGTCCGCCATTTTCAAAATGGCTGCCATTCGAAATTTTGTTATTGCGATATCTCGGAAACGATAAAAAAATTTATCAAAACATTATGTTGCAAAAATACTCCTCTGTTTAAGATCTTTATTTCTGGGTGGTCAAAAAAAAAATTTCGTCCGCCATTTTGAAAATGGCCGCCATTCGAAATGTTGTTATTGCGATATCTCGGAAACGATAAAAAATTTATGAAAACATTGTGCTGCAAAAATAATCCTCTGTTTAAGATCTTCATTTATGGTTTGTCAAAAAAAAAAATTTCGTCCGCCATTTGAAAATGGCCGCCATTCAAAATTTTGTTATCGCGATATTTCGGAAACGATGTAAAATTTATGAAAACATTGTGTTGCAAAAATACTCCTCTCATTAAGATCTCCATTTATGGCTGGCGAAAAAAAACGTTTTCGTCCGCCATTTTGAAAATGGCTGCCTTCGAAATTTTGTTATTGCGATATCACGGAAACGATAAAAAATTTATGAAAACATTATGTTGCAATGATACTCCTCTGTTTAAGATCTATATTTCTGGGTGGTCAAAAAAACGTTTTCGTCCGCCATTTTGAAAATGGCCGCCATTCGAAATTTTGTTATCGCGATATCTCGGAAACGATAAAAAATTTATGAAAACATTGTGCTGCAAAAATAATCCTCTGTTTAAGATCTTCATTTATGGTTTGTCAAAAAAAAATTTCGTCCGCCATTTTGAAAATGGCCGCCATTCAAAATTTTGTTATCGCGATATCTCGGAAACGATATAAAATTTATGAAAACATTGTGTTGCAAAAATACTCCTCTCATTAAGATCTCCATTTATGGCTGGTGAAAAAAAAATTTCGTCCGCCATTTTGAAAATGGCCGCCTTCGAAATTTTGTTATTGCGATATCACGGAAACGATAAAAAATTTATGAAAACATTGCGTTGCAAAAATACTCCTCTGTTTAAGATCTTTATTTCTGGGTGGTCAAAAAAACGTTTCGTCCGCCATTTTGAAAATGGCCGCCATTCGAAATTTTGTTATTGCGATATCTCGGAAACGATAAAAAATTTATGAAAACATTGTTTTGCAAAAATACTCCTCTGTTTAAGATCTCCATTTATGGTCGGTCAAAAAAAAATTTTCGTCCGCCATTTTCAAAATGGCCGCCATTCAAAATTTTGTTATTGCAATATCTCGGAAACGATAAAAAATTTATGAAAACATTGTGCTGCAAAACTAATCCTCTGTTTGAGATCTTCATTTATGGTTGTTAAAAAAAAATTTTTCGTCCGCCATTTTGAAAATGGCCGCCATTGGAAATTTTGTTATCACGATATCTCGGAAACGATAAAAAATTTGAAAACATTGTGTTGCAATAATACTCCTCTCTTTAAGATCTACATTTATGGTTGGTCAAAAAATTTTTTTCGTCCGCCATTTTGAAAATGGCTGCCATTTGAATTTTGTTATTGCGATATCTCTGAACCCATTAAAGATTTATGAAAACATTATGTTTCAAAAATACTCCTCTCATTATGATCTACATTTATGTTTGGTAAAAAAACTGTTATTTACGTTTCTTTTTTTACCAAAGTAGAAAACAAAAACAAACTCTAACATGTAATCGTGGTGAAAATTGGTGAAAGACCTTGCAATTGTTTCTGAACAATTGACTTTTTAATTATTATTATTATTTTTTTTTTCCTCTGCCATCAATGTTGGCAAAGTGCTTTGATCAATCATAACCAAACTTGGTACACTTAACAAGCATTGACCGGGCTCGACTAGGTCACCATGTGAACCGATTCTATTTTAGTAACAGAGTTATCTCCCCGAATACGGTTTATCTTGTTATCAAATCTCCTCATAAACCGTAACAGATATAAAAAAAAAACTAAGGTAGGGAAAATGTTGGACTCATCCTCAGGATGATTTGTCATGCAAAAAATTTTTTTGGTTCGCGACCCCGGTTACGCGTTTTTGACCCCTAAATATGCAAATTCCTCAAAGTTGTCGGAATTTGATGAAATTTAGTTTCCAGGTAGCTTTCTTAGTCTTGATTACAAATATGTGGTCAAACAAATTTTTCATCCGCCATTTTCGAAATGGCCGCCATTCGAAATTTTGTTGTCGCGATATTTCGGAAACGATAAAAAAATTATGAAAACATTGTGTTGCAAAAATACTCCTCTCATGAAGATCTACATTTCTTGTTGGTCCAAAAAAATTTCCGTCCGCCATTTTCAAAATGGCCGCCATTAGAAATTTTGTTATCGTGATATCTCGGAAACGATAAAAAATTTATGAAATCATTGTGTTGCAAAAATACTCCTCTCATTTAGATCTTCATTTATGATTGGTCAGAAAAAATTTTTCGTCCGCCATTTTCAAAATTGTAACCATTTGAAATTTTGTTACCGCGATATCTCGGAAACGATAAAAAGATTTATGAAAACATTGTGTTGCAAAAATACTCCTCTCATCAAGTTCTTCATTTATAGTTGGTCGCAAAAAAATTTGACCGCCATTTTCGAAATGGTGGCCATTCGAAATTTTGTTATCGCGATATCTCGGAAACGATAAAAAATTTATGAAAACGTTGTGTTGCAAAAATACTCCTCTCATCAATATCTACATTTCTGGTTGGTAAAAAAAAATATTCGTCCGCAATTTTCAAAATGGCAGGCATTCAAAAATTTTTCTTAGGATATCTCGTAAACGATAAAAAAATGTATGATTGATTGATTGATTGATTGAATATTGTCTAACGTCTACTCAGCAATATTTCAGCTATATCAAGACGAGAACATGTTAGTTAATAAATAATTACTTTGGGGTATGGAAAGGGCCATGGGACGGGAAATTCTGACTGCCACTGGAAAAGTAGGGTGAAATCGTCAAGGGCGGGGCCTTGTAGCCGATCACCTACGGACCACCCCAAAAGAGCTTGCTACAAGGGTTCTTTAACGTGCAGGAAGCGTGGCGTTTCTTCCAACACGTGGACCTGAGTTTAAATCCCATCCGAAAGATGGGTTGTGTATTTATCAATCCCGCACAACCACGGAATGGGTCCTATTTCTATATCCCGGGACCATCGGGGTCAGCCTCCGTTCAGGAGGGGTCACATCCCGCAAGCCGGAGATACTAGGTCCTATTTCTATATCTCGGGGTTCCCTCGGGATCCTCTGTTAGGAAGACTCATACTACAAGCTCAGATGATGCTGCGGGCCTATTCAAAAGCCGGGACCGCGCACGGCGGAAAAAAATGTATGAAAACATTTTGTTGCAAAATTAGTCCTCTCATCGAGATCTTCATTTTATCCAATTAAACGAATACTCTGCAACCAACCGTTTTTTATTTGTAGTCCTTGGCGCGTTTTCAATAACTGGGAAAGACCTTGCAATTGTTCTCTGAACAACTGTCGTTTTAATTCTCATTGTAAGCTTTATTTTCACAATTTTGTATCCAGCTAATTACTGTGTCAAGCTTTTTACTGTGTCCACATTTGCTTTTAATTACACTTGTTAAATTTCAGTGGTCGACATACAGGGGTCGTATCAATCTGCGCGTTGCGTAGCCCTTTATTAACCAAGAGTCGCCATATCAATGTAATAATGAGAATTGACACCAAAATTTTAAATTTATTTGTTGTTGTCTGCCAATCATATTTGACTGTTTAACTTTTTCACACACACTTTTTGGACTAGCAATTCTTGTGCTTTAGATACACATTTCTACATTGGTATAGTTTTAGTAATCAATTTATGTAAATAATGTGTACCATTATGTGAAAAATTTTTATTTTAAGGTCACATGGATTGACGGAAGATTGGCGTAATCTCAGATTTAGGCTCTGAATCTTAAAGCGCAAGGTCATACCACAAGTACAATGAGGAAAAAATACTTCACATAGACGTTTTCTGAAATAATGGACCATGATATCTTTTGCTTCAAGCCAAAAATGTCTACTTACAGGGAGAAAATTTTGTGAATATGCTATTGTATTATGACATTTTTATGTTCGTATGGAATATACATGCATTTTGATGACCCGGAAAAAATTATATATTCATCCCTATATCTCTCTGTTGTTGTTGTTATTTGATGTCATTTGATTAGACATTTAGATGCGTGAATTATATGTTTTCTAAAAACTAATGTTTTGTGAAACCAATAATTTATAGTAAGACGCATATATAAGATTCCTGTATAGAAGCCTGGCAAATCTTCGTTTACTGGAATAGATTGATTTTGACCTATGCTTTAGCATGTTGGTCTTTAGTTTTATTTTGTTACAGTGTTATGTTTTTCATTAACATTAAAAGGAAAGGAGTAAATGCACACGAGACAAAGTCTCTACAAATACATATAGAATAATGGAAGTTTGTTTTTGATACAAGAAATATCGGCTAACAATAATGGACGAGCCCCTTGTGGGCGAGTCCATTATTTGAGCCGATATTTCTTGCATCAAAAACAAAACTTCTATTATTCTTTTTATCGGTAATTAACTAAATCATTTAATAGAACAAATTTTGAAAATGAATGTTCAACAAATCGAGAAATTGACTAGTATTGATTAGTAAAAGAATTTGTACGATCCGGCAAGAGTCTCTGTAAGAAATATATTTCTTTGTTTCATTGATTCTCTTGACAAAGTAGGCGTTGCTTAAGATACTTTTTGCCAATATTTTTTCGTATTCGGGCAGTAGCAAATACTGAAAAATATTTGCTTCGTGAGATCAAAGGAAACTCATACAAATTACCGATAAATGGTAATACCAAGCCATGAAACAGCGGTTTTATTGTTGTTCTTCATTTTGGAGTCATCATGAGGCCTTCAACAATCAGCTTTGCTAACACATCATAGTAACACGCCTCATAGCACAGGTGTGACTGGAATTCATTAATCAGTGACGAGCAATGTCAAATCTGTGTCTTATTTAGACCATGTTTATGTTTATATGTATGTAAATAAGCATGTACAGATATTTGTGGTGACTTAAAAAGATGACATTGATCTATATTGAAGCCATTCAAATGTTGTTACTTGGTTTGGGCTTCATTTCTCAAAGCTTAAATTTCCTGATTTTCTCTATTTTTGTATAAGCTACCATTGGCGAATTAATTGTTTTAATTAGTTTGTAATCGGTAAACTTTATTGACATCAAAATTCGGTACATTTTTAACGCTTAGTTTAAGTTAAATCATATGCTACTTTGCGTACATTTGAATGTTTTCCCGTTGTTGCAGGTGGCAACATGATTGCGAAAACCGATGTCGTAAGTTAAGATTTTATTGCAATCCTTGCATTTATGTGCCCGATTTGCATGCTACTCCTGATGTTTGCTGTAAAGTCTTAATTAAGGCAAACTTCTTCCCACACTTGTTTTGCTTGTCCAAATTGAAATCAAAGTAAAAAATATACTAAAAATAAGTTTTTATTTGTATTTGTAGTTTTGACTATAGGTAGTGAGCTATGATATCAAATCTAATAAAAATTTATTGAAACCGAAGATGTCAATGGCACAATAGACATGGAAACACAAATGTATGTATATTTGAGCATATTATTGCATCATTGTTTTAAAGTAAATTTGCATGTTTGTTTTGTTTTCATGAACTAAAAATTTTGAGACAAGTTGGAAGTTTTTTCATTCACATATGAAAAATAACAATCCTTGTATCCATTAGCATAAGGAACATGTACAGAGTTTGTGACATAAAACCTTTTGACACTGCATATGTATATAGATGTTTCGTTGATTTCCATGATCGCGGAACATGTGGTCTTTTTGTCCGTTTGTAGACTTGTATATATGACTTTATCTTTATCTCGCATCTTTATCGTCATCTAAAAAAAAACAAATTCTTGTTTTCCACATTAATAAGTCTTTCTTATATTCAAACCTTTTAAAATTTCAAAACAGAAATTGGCAAGACTGGCGTTTTTCCAATGCAGTCATGTTAAACTTGTTTAGCGAAATGTACAAACTTCGAAGTCAACATGTCATAAATCTGAACTGATAAGTCTCAAACAAATCTTTTTGTAGATTCAGCATAAAAGGTTTATGAAGGACAAAAACGACAGACGTCTAATACAAATTGAAATATGGTCTTTTACCATAATATTCTTGTTCGGCTATTTTCCCCGGCACCTGAATCGGTTTTCAGTGGCCTCCGGCCACAGAGCTACCGGGCGCGTCCACAGGTTGTTGATAGGGGAATGCCCTGTCTATGCGGGGTAGTCAGGTCATAATACGGAAAGCCTGACCGCGAACAGGGCGAAGACAGCAGTCAACGGGACGCCTATAGAAGTCTAAGAACGGTGAACGAAGATACAGGTACATTGTTGTAGGTAGAGAACAAGTCTACTTTGTGAAAAATGACTCCGAATCGGAGAAATAATATACAGAGGAGTGATTAAAATGTAAGAGTTGCTGATCGACAATATATTTGTCCAGTCTGGAGGACTTGTTTTTCAACAGAATATCGGGATTCCTATGGGCACAAACTGTGTGCCTCTCCTAGCCGATCTGTTTCTTCACTCTTATGAAGCTGAATTCATCGAAGGGCTTCTTCAAAATAAAGATAAAAAACAGGCCCAATCCTTCAATTTTAGCTTCCGTTATAAATACAATATTTTGTCACTAAACAACCCTCGCTTTGGTGATTTTCTTCATTTGATCTATCCAAAAGAGCTCGAAATTAAGGATACTACAGACACTTCTACATCAGCCTCGTTCCGTGACCTTCACCTCGAAATTGACAACAGAGGTAGACTTCAAACTAAGCTGTACGATAATCGCGATGACTTCACCTTTCCAATAGTAAACTTTCCTTTTCTTTGTAGCAACATCCCAACAGCGCCGGCATATGGAGTTTACACCTCCCAGCTCATTCGCTATTCAAGAGCCTGTGTTCGATACAGTGACTTCCTTGATAGAGCCCGTTTGCTCACAAATAGGCTACTTCAACAAGGGTATGTTACTCAAAACTTGAAGTCATCCCTCCAGAAGTTTTACGGTCGATATCACCATCTTGTGGACCGCTATGGGATATATGTTTCCCAGATGACAACAGATCTTTCCCTCTAAAGCTTAATTGTTGTTTCCTCTACCGGATTTGACATGTCCATCACGGCGGATGCACGTGTCTTATAAGAAGCAGGATATGCTATCTCTACCGGTGCACCTGATCTCACCCATGGTTTTTTATTGGGTCCGTGTTGTTCATCTTTGTGTGTGTGTGTCTTCATTTTTCTTTTCTATGCCGTACCCATGTTGTGTCTCTCTTTTTTTTCTTTTTTTTTGTTTGTTTCTGATGTTGCCATTGTCCTTGGATTGTTCGGTTTGGATTGACGGTTCGGTTTTCACTTACTTTCCTACCCCTACCCATTTCTCCCATTTTCCAGTGGCAATCAAAACTCGTTGTCACAGTTGTCTCTTCCACCTTTGTTTCTTTCTTCTCTTACTTATATTTTACTCTCTTTATGTTATTTCAGATGTTATAGACTCACCAAAGGCTCGTTTTTTTCTTATTATACTGGAATTACATAACTCGAGTTGATATCCTTCGATATACAATTCTGTCTCGTTATGAAAAGTATAGGGTGTGTTTTCTATAAGTCTAAGATTTATTTCAATGTATATACCTTCAATTATTACACCTTGTAACAGAAAAAACAACTGTGTCAAAGGTGTATCATTTGATTATTTGAATACAAAATATTAAATATATAAAAGGCATATTCAGGTGAGAATATAATGAAATTGATAAATAAGTTGTAACACGTTAACAAAATCTTGGAATGTAGCCTTCATGTCTTTTATAATCATTCATTGTGTAGGTGTTTTTTGGTTAAAAACTTGATAAGGTTGCTGATCTGTATAGGAAAATAACCCATTGTTACCAAAAGGAAATATTTCCGACATTGGACTAACATCTATGAAAATTCATTTCATAGTTATACCTTTGGTCAATAACTTTTTTTCCGAATTTGATTAGAAAATTTTCATGACTATGTTGCTTGGATTATAAAATTACCATCCTAGATGGTGTGTGACCCAGCCTCGAGGACCCAGCAGTTTGTGACCGTAAGGATTTACTCAGGTGAAGAGCAAAAACTTTAAAAGTATTAACATTTTTTCCAACCTTGATTTTTGCAATGTTCTTACCCTATAAAATCAATATATGAAGAAAAATTCATAGGTTGTTGTGCAAATTACTTTGCTATAGATGACCAGTTTTAGCAGTTTTGTTCATTGTTTAACTATTTTCATAGAAAAATCTAGCTTAGGGTATTTAACTTTTTCTCATACTTTCTGAAAAGCTGTAAATAGAAGGAGTGAACAAATTCAACCCCCAAAATCATATGTTCTTGTTGATATATTATTTCCCTAAAAATGTAGATTTTATAATTTCTTTCAACAGGTAATGGTTTAAACTTCATTTGTTTTGTGATCTTCTGTTGCAGAAATATAATAACACTATGTCATATGCAACAATTGCCGACATCACGTGATTTTAGTGACGCAACATCCGGCCATCGATACACTGAAATTTTAACATAGAAAGCTATGGGAGGTTCTACTAAATCTGCAATATCTTCAAAATTACACAATTTAAACTCATTTTGCATATTCCCTCATCATCTATGATAGTTTATTTAACAATAAGAATCAGTCCTGACAGTTTAAATTAATGGGAAATTACGTCCCTGGACTTTTGAAAAATCAGTATTTTTTACTATCATTCTCCTGTTTTGTCTATATAAAATGCCTCAACCCCTACACGGTTAAAGTGATAATTTCTCATTTCACAGCATAAAATTGATCGTTTTGCATATTTCTGCAAGTAGTTGACATATGAAAATATCAAAATATCGTGTTTAAAACAGTTTAATTTTTAGTCTAGTCTCGTCCCTAGAAGTTTGAAATTCATCAATTTTTCATCAATATTATCCAAAATGGCGGACGACCAAGCAGGTACAAGACGAAGAAAATTGTATTTTTTAAAATTTTTTACTTAATAAAGTTGATATAGATTATTTCTTTTTAAAGACTGTTGACTGTCATTAATTAATATATAAATAGGCAAAAAATAATTAAAATAAAACACTTCTGAACTTACTTTAAAAAAGCCTGCATCCCATTTTGAATTTTTCATTGTATATTTATTTTTTTTCATAATTTACAATCATTTGAATACATATCCTCGATGCAATTTCAATAATCTGAATATGGTCCNACTTGATAAGGTTGCTGATCTGTATAGGAAAATAACCCATTGTTACCAAAAGGAAATATTTCCGACATTGGACTAACATCTATGAAAATTCATTTCATAGTTATACCTTTGGTCAATAACTTTTTGTCCGAATTGATTAGAAAATTTTCATGCCTATGTTGCTTGGATTATAAAAATACCATCCTAGATAGTGTGTGACCCAGCCTCGAGGACCCAGCAGTTTGTGACCGAAAGGATTTACTCTGGTGAAGAGCAAAAACTTTAAAAGTATTAACATTTTTCCAACCTTGATTTTTGCAATGTTCTTACCCTATAAAATCAATATATGAAGAAAAATTCATAGGTTGTTGTGCAAATTACTTTGCTTTAGATGACCAGTTTTAGCAGTTTTGTTCATTTTTTAACTATTTTTATAGAAAAATCTAGCTTAGGGTATTTAACTTTTTCTCATACTTTCTGAAAAGCTGTAAATAGAAGGAATGAACAAATTCACCCCCCAAAATCATATGTTCTTGTTGATATATTATTTCCCTAAAAATGTAGATATTCTAATTTCTTTTAACAGGTAATGGTTTAAACTTCATTTGTTTTGTGATCTTTTGTTGCAGAAATATAAAAACACTATGTTTACCATCTTCGCTAGCCAAGGGTTACGATCCGTTCCTCTCCTCTTCACCCTTGGCAGATCAAGCTGGATTTCTGTAGCCTCAAATCGACAACTTTGATTGGGTGCAGTTATTCTTCGCTATGCTTGCATTCAAATTTTAAATATATATCGTACCAATAAAACTTAAAATATGGTGTTTGGTGATTTTTCTATTTTGCAAAATTCCCACAATTATATAATGTTGCTTTACTTTTTTGAAGGATTATTTCCTTGTAGTTAAATATATTGTGAATTGTTGTATTATTAGATGCAATAAACAATCTTTAATTTTTACAATAAATCATACTGAAACTCTTACTTCAAAGGGAGATAATTGGAAACTGATGTTTCAAAAATTTGGCTCGATCCGCCAAGGTTGAAGAGAGAGGAGCGGATCGTAACCCTTTGCTAGTGAAGATGTACATGTATGTTTACAAAAGTTAAAATAAATCTTAAGTGCATATTTTGTTTATAAAATTGCTTTTTCTAACCCAAACCCTGTTTTGTGAAATTTTGAACTGAATCCAACAGCCAATTAGGACATAATAAGTCTTGACAAGTTGGACTTTTTTCTAGTTTGATTTTTAATGTGAGTCTTTTTGTGTATTTATTTTTAGCCATTCACCACACATAGGGGGAGGGTTTGGATCCAAGAAAACGAGTTTAACCCATCGCAATTTTTGTGCCTGTCCCAAGTCAGGAATATGTTGGTCATTGGCTTGTCCTTGTCTTCTTATAAAATTTTAGTTTCTTGATATTTGGGTTATTGGATGTGGTTTGTTTCCATTGATTTATTCACTTTTTTACCTTTTCGGGGCCATTTAGGGCTTACTTTATGGTGTGAGGTTCCTCACTGTGTTGAAGACCATATGATGACCCCTAGATGTTTTGTTTTTGGTCGTTTTTACCTGGATATGGGATGTTGTCTCTTTGACATTTACCCCATTTCCTTTCTTTTTCATATAAATCTCCAGTTTGTGGTAACTCTGGAACTACTTTTAATTATAGAAATAAATAATTTTTGATACAATTCAAAGATAAACATATATTTTGTAAAATCAATACTATTGTACATAAAATATAAATAATCATAAAATTATTTCAAAACGAGATTTTATTGAGACAATACATCCTTAATATCTAGGGGAGAGAAACCGCTTGGTCACACACTATCTAGGGTGATAACTGTTACATTAAACAGATTTTTTCTTGTTTATTGGTTGACCTTCCTATACAACCCAACGCTAACCGGTTGACCTAGCGAAATCTCAAATGTCTTGTGACACGATTTGAACAAATCAGATCAAAGTAAATATTATTACCTTATAAAAATATTTCTTTTATAGAAGAAATTCATTAGTTTTCACTATTTTTTTTATAAATGCCCTGATTTCTTATAGGAGGATTCATTCCTGTGTATCCCAGGCAGAAATTCGATGAACTATTGCCGGGGGAAATTTTACAAAAACTATTGCCCGCCATATTCCGGATAACACGGTTAGATCACTTTAATCGTGTTAATCTTTACATATCTTAGACTTTATAGCAGTTTCATTTGTCGTTAATTAGTCCAAGCTGGATTTCACATGTTTCTAATATATATTTATAAATCGTTTAAAATTCGGAAATTTAATTACGATTTATGAATACATGTAAGGTAAACTTTGTCTAGTTTTGAAACGATTTGAAATTTGATTTTTACTGGAAACAAATTCTTTTCTTGCATGATATATGCTTTGGCTAAAATAGTTTTATACGGTAATAAAACAGTTATATAATGCATATGAGGGCAATGACTAGAACATTTTGCCCTCGGTGTCAGAACCCCCCCCCCCTTTTCCAAAGTGTTCTAAAGCCCTCGCCTCGGCCATTGGCCTCGGGCTATAGACACTTATATCTATGTCGGCAAATGATAATGCGAATTCGACAGAGTCGCTCCCGAAATTAACACTTTTATATACTTTCTGTACTTTAAAGCCAGAGAGCGTCTCTCTCGTCTATAGTACTGTTTTCAGCTGTTTTTTTTTTTTTGTTTGGCTTTTCTATATATTAAATCCTTGGGAAATGTAATATCTGTCAGCTAAAAATATATTTCGGCTTGTGGATTTCCGAATTATTTTATCTGCACTGTAGAGACATTAGTCGGCAAAATAGCCATATGCAGAAACTTATTCACAGTAAAGTTCGGTATTTTGTTATTTATCCAATAGTCAGAAATGATCACTCCATTGAGGCCCCGAGACGCTTTTTATGGAGATTGGATTGAATGAAAAGACCGGAACATATCGTACACCACGTCATGTCAGTATATGCATACATTATAATCGGAAAAGTTGCCAATGCACACACACCCTGAGATCATAACAGAAAACTTTAACGGAATTCCAAGCTTTAAAATTTACCACAGGCTTATTTTTTTTTATATTTTACTGTGCAAATTTAAAAATCATGTTGCAAAGTGAATGTACTTGGATAAAGCGAATTCATATCAGAAAATTATATTTTTAAAACTTGCTAGAAGCTGCATGGGGATTTAGTTATTAACAGTTCAAAAAACATTTTGCTCTATTTATTTCCTAATTTCTATAAACGACATAATTTTGATTTGCAAAAAGCAAAAAAAAATAAATTGGAATTTAACATACCAAATTAGTCCAAAACGGCATCAGTTATGTCTTTATCGTTTTCAATTGCACATATT
>MJUU01017079.1:55814-67160 GCA_002080025.1 Modiolus philippinarum | reverse complement strand
CAACAGACCATATCCGATTTCTGGTATTTAGATTCACCAGTTGTAGCCGCCGTGCGCGGTCCTGACTTATGAATAGGCCCGCAGCATCCTCTGAGCTTGGAGTAAGAGTCTTCCTAACAGAGGACCCCGAGGGAACCCCGGGATATAGAAATAGGACCTAGTATCTCCGGCTTGCGTGGTGTGACCCCTCCTAAACGGGGGCTGACCCCGAGGGTCCCGGGATATAGAAATAGGACCCATTCCGAGGTTGTGCGGGATTGATAAATACACAACCCATCTTTCGGATGGGATGTAAACTCAGGTCCACGTGTTGGAAGAAACACCACGCTTCCTGCACGTTAAAGAACCCTTGTAGCAAGCTCTTTTGGGGTGGTCCGTAGGTGATCGGCTACAAGGCTAAATTCCCCGCCCTTGACGATTTCACCCTACTTTTCCAGTGGCAGTCAGAATTTCCCGTCCCATGGCCCTTTCCATACCCCAAAGTGATTATTAACAAACTTGTTCTCGTCTTGATATAGCTGAAATATTGCTGAGTAGACGTTAAACAATATTCAATCAATCACCAGTTGTAGTTTGTCCGCCCTACGTCACAAACATGTCCGCCTCATATGACAATTTTCATGAAGTTTTAGCTGATATGCTGTGATGTGTTGAAAGTGGTCTGGTAAATCCAGATACCAGAGTTTGGATATGGTCCATTCCAGAACATCCTGTTTTGGCGAGAAGCGTTTTTGAATTTCAATTTTATCGTGAATTCTCAAAATCACATGACGAGCCTTACACATGCACTAAAAGAAGGCACTTAATTTTAAAATTGCAAATTTTAAATTTTTCAAATTTTCATTTTTTTTCTATTGAAATCTTTTATGATCTTTTATGGTTATTTGTGCTCCTTCAGATTTTAGAAATTTTTGGTCATGATCTTCCAAATATTTTGATTTGTACTGCACTGAATATAAATTGTCGAAATTGCCATATGCAGAAACAAATTTAGTTACCCATGTGTTTTGTTTATCGAGAACTAGAATAAAATGATGTAGATGTTTTGCCAACGTTCTACATACTACATTTTGTAAGAGGCTTTTGTAGCACACAACTTGAACCTCTCCTAAATAATCTAAAAACATTTATCTAGTAAGCAATCGCTATGAATATTCCTGACCCAAATAAAAATTGAGGTAATGGATAACAAGGAATTACGCAAACTGAATATTTATCGACCATTAGAGGGAGATTTACACAATTATAATTGATCCAAGAACTTTACAATTTTTACATACATATTCAACGAATGATCGAACAAGCATTAAAAAAAATAGAAAATAGAACCATCTGTTACACATTATTTTACGATTTCAGCAATATGTTTAAACATGATCATTAGGGAAACCCTTGCCCATTTTTGTGGTTGTTTATTTTGAATGTGACGTGGAATGATTTGATGTCAGCAATATGAGGATCACCTACATAATAAAAGGAACACCTGTTTAAATTTCTTGGAACGGTGGTATGAAATTGAATGAACTGGACAATGGACTTTTTGGTTGCCATGGAAACCATACAAGAAAACTGAAATAAAAAAAAAAGTTTCAGCTACATTTTTTTATGATTAAAGCAACGTGCACATGTATGAACTAAACTATAAGGGGAAACCTTGAATAAGTTTTGATATCAACAATATGTATTATTAGAGGAACCAATGTCCATTTTTTGTTGTTGTTAAAATAGGGTTGCAATGTTATGACTTCAGACATATGAAAATGGATAGTCAAGTGTTTGGTTGTTATAGAAACCAAACAAAAGCATTGAAATTTTAGAAGAAAAACCATTCTGCTCCATGAAATATATTAATTTCAGATATTTGTAAACTTGAACCTGGCCTTTGCGTTTTTAATGCTTTTTGTAAATTTGATTCCCATGTTTACAACACTTGACTGGATCAATACAACACAGGTGGCTAGTTTTTTCCAAATTTTTAGCATAAAATCAAAAAATAACCGACAGCAGGACTCGTACATATGCATAAAACATTGTTTTAAGGTTATATCTTCTTCTTTTCGGCCAATACATGAGAAATCATTCTTTATTGCAATAGAGTTTTAGTTGTCAACTTTAAAAATGGCAGCTGGAAGAATCGAACTAAATTAAAGGTAGAACCATACAGGCAGAGACCATAGTGCAACATATACAAAAGTGTTTGGTTGGTCCAAGCAGGTCTGCACCAATCCAACTGCTACCAGTTTTGCCATAATTTAACGTTTATGTATTTCCTCTGAGACTGTTTAGCTAATAGTAAACAAATGTGGTCTCAATAGTCTATGTGGTTACCAAAATTTGTGCCAGGTAAATACAAGATGACTCCATAACTGGCCAAACATGTAATTTATATAACTGCACTCTATGGAAACTATATTAAAACATGCATTTTTAAAAAGAACAGCATAAACTATCAAAGACCCCCAAAAGACCAATATTTCTTGTTTTTGCAAACCTTTGATCATTAAAATTGGCCTTGATCTATTATTTCATCCTTTTTACTGGAACCAGTGGCGGATCTGGGGTATCCAGTTCAACTGGTGTTAAAGACAAAAATAGCGAATTTTAAATATATTTTTGACAAAAAATTCCGATTTCATCGTAAAAATCAATATCTTTTACTGTTTTAGGGGATGGCGCAAGACATTCATGCCATCCTTACAATCCGACCCCGGAAACCATTAATTAGAATATGTGAGAAGAGGACCTTAAGAGTGTTCAATCCATTTTTATAGGGTAAAAGGTAAAATTGGTTTTGCAACGACATCATATTCACCAGTGCAAATAAAAAAAATATGTGGAACAAAATAGCACAATTATAGAAAGTGCCAAGTAGTCTTAAAATACACAAAGTAAACTGACATCATTTTGGCCGTGTCTTTGGACTTCGATTTTTGTAAATTTCACTCCTTTGTTCCTTCGGTATTCTACTGCCGTTGTTCCAAGGATAAACAATGGGGTCATCGAATGATAAATTGCCTAAAAGTTATATATTATATTGGTTCTGGTCAACATGGCATACTGTTTAATTGCTCAAAAATTGCTAGACTTATGTGAAATAATGTGTTTTAAGGAATTGCTTCAAGTCCGTTTTAAAAATGTCATGAGTTTTAACAGATTAAGTTGGAAGCGCATTCCAATCAGTCACGGTAGTTTGAAAGAATGAAATGGGGACTTCTCCTGTAATTTTTGCGTAAGCAAAATTAAATTTACTTGATCTGATGTTATATCTGCCGTTTGCTAACTTTTATTTTCAAATAGTCAAAGCATTTAATATGAAAAGTCTTGTTTTCGTGTCCAAATCACATTTTTTTATTGTATCTTCAACACTTAAAAAGTCCAGACTTGCCAAATCTCACACTATAATTTTGAACCCATATGATTGATAAACGCACTGTTTTGTTTAGAGCAATTTAAAGTGACTTTTTTCAATTTTTGTGAAACACCGACATGCCAAGAAGAGCACGAATTATCATAATGACACTGAGTGACAAATTTTTGTGGCTTCTTTTCACAAGCAATTCACCTTTCCATGCATAAACGTTCGTCTTGGATTTACTTTTTGACGTCCAGTTAGCAATATTTCAGCTAAATAAGGACGACAACAAGTTAATCAATTGAGAGAAGAAAGAAACAAATATGGAAGGGACGACGAGTTTTGAATTCCCCTGGAAAAATGGGGAAATGGGTAGGGTCAGGAAATTTAGCCTTCTATACGAGTCCGAGTGACTCTGCTCCCTTTAGACAATATAGAAGATGTCTTTATATACTGCATGGAGCGTGTTGTTTCTCCACACAGTTAGGCTACAATGGTTCGCATTAAGATTTTCCGTATCATGACCTGAGTACATGGTATAGACTATAAGAATCTCGTTTGGAATGTTATTGGCAGAGGTGTTTTCGCACACTAGTTGCCATTTCCTTCATGAGACCACTTAACTTATTGCCAACCACTGGACCACAAAAAATATTGATCTCCTTGTTCAGGACTGGAAGTGTGTGTTACTGTAGCCAAGTAGAATGGATGATGCGAATCGAAAAAGTCGGACGCTTGGCTTTTTAGGCATGTATAAGGCTACGGGACATCTGTCGGGGTTGTCTGGAGTAGCATACATTCTTGGCTTGCTGTCACGTACATCATCTACTGTTTTTTTTTGTCTGACGTTCGATAAATTCTAAATACTGTATAATCTTTTATTTTCGTGGGGATAAAAAATTCGTGGATTGAATCTGTAAAACTATTTCGTGGGGACAAATTTTCGTAGAATTAATGGCATATTTAATCATTTGTATTACTTCAATAAAATTCGTGGTTTTTAATACGCCCATCTAATGACGGACGTATTATGGTATACCGATTGTCCGTCTGTCTGTCCGTCCCTTTCTTATGTCGCGCTCTAACTTGATAACCCTTTGGCCAATACACTTCAAACTTTTTAGAAGTATTTGGTATGATGGTCTGACGATCTGTATACTTTTTCGTGAAATTCGATTTTTCTTACAAGAGTTATGGGACTTTTTCCGTCAATTTTGAGTCAATTTTTCACATGTCGCGCCCTAACTTGATAACCCTTTGGCCAATTCACGTCAAACTTCATAGTAGTATTTGGTACTATGGCTTGACGATCTGTATACTTTTTCGTGAAATTTCGATTTTTCTTGCACGAATTATGGCACTTTATTCGTCAATGTTTAGGCAATTTTTCACATGTCGCGCTCTGACTTGAGAACCATTAGGCCAATTCACTTCAAACTTTGTAGAGGTATTGGGTATGATGGCCTGGCAATCTGTATACTTTTTCTTGAAATTTCGATTTTTCTTGCAAGAGTTATGGGACTTTATTCGTCAATTTTAATGCAATTTTTCACATGTCGCGCTCTAACTTGAGAACCATTTGGCATTTTTAGAGGTAATAAATATGATGGCCTGACGATCTGTATACTTTTTCTTGAAATTTCGATTTTCTTGCAAGAGTTATGGGACTTTATTCGTCAATTTTAAGGCAATTTTATACATATTGGCTTTACTTGACAATTTTGCTTCAAACTTTGTAGAGATATCAAGCTTAATAGCCAGTTAAAGGAGCATTCTAAAATGAGAACCCCTTACCTAAATTACATTAGTGACGACGGGCGTATCATGCGACTTGGCGCAACTGTTTATTAATTTCGTTGTTAACTCTTACCCACGAAATAAACGACATTTAATCCCCACGAATATTTCTGCTTTTACAGAACGATGCTCTTCAATCCCTCCTCGAATGCCGAAATGAAGCGTTATGAGGAACCACATAGTATTGAGGAGTGACTAAGGGTTGTTCGAAACCAAGAAGCCTATCTGAAACAACATATTGATCTCCTCATCTGACAATGCGTTAGCATGATTTGGAAAATTTCCCTTACACTGCTTTTTCAGTTCCTTTTCTTTACTCTTCAAGGTTTCACGTGTGCGACGAAACTCACGACCAGTAACCAAGCAAATAGGAGTTCCATTTTTTAGATAACGCTCAAAACTACTAAGCATGCCCCTGACATAAAAAGGCTCTTACTCATTACCATTTGTTTGGCGAACGCTTACAAAAGCTTGCTTAGTAAGGAATCAAGATTTGATTGAGGGATATCTTGGACATCTCTGCTTTCGCTAAACTGAAGAAAAAACTGGCGTAAAAGTTTTATGCGACAAAAAGTTTTTTTCTAGTTGAAAAAATTCTCATTTTCCTTGATGAACTCATTTTCAGACATATTAATGAATCTACTGTTATCATTAGAAGATGTGTTGGTAATATTTCCAGAGTTCATAAAGTCACACAGAGCCTCAATTATATCCCGATCAATAGCATTGTCTGCTAAAGATGAGAGTGTAAGAGGAGGGGGACTTGTAACAGTTGATGTAGTAGTTGGAGTGCAATCAAATATTTGATTGAGAGGAACGGCTGCGAAAGGTGCACCTGAGTGTCAAAACAACAAGTTGTAAAGGTGCAATCATCTAGCATGTGCTCTGTGAACATAGTATATGTTCTTAAAAGCTAATTTGTGTTCACAAGTTTTCCTCTCTTTTCTCCAACACAGGCCAAATAGGTTCTGCAAATAAATAATAAACTGCATGGAATACAGTCAGAGGTCGGTAAACAAGTCAGCGGTAAAAACCGTAGGGAACAGGTAGTGTTGACCCTATGTCGTATTGGACATACTAGAACAACACATAGTTTTATCCTCAACAGTGTTGATCGACCTGAATGTATTCCATGCAATTGTCCTTATACAATTCAACATGTTTTAATTGAATGTGTAGATGTTGCCGATATCAGGCGTGATTTTTATTCAGCTGATTGTCTTAAAGACCTATTTTTAAATGTCGCTGGCGACAAAATCGTTCAATTTTTAAAAGCAATCAATTTATTTAGTAAGATTTAAATGGATTTAATTTATAGTTGTAATATTGTTACAGTTAAACTGTCATTTCTTCTATAATGTTTTTTATATTTTATACTCTAGTTTTACTTGTATAAAGCTTCAATGGTTTTATATTGATCTTTTATATTTATTATAATTTTTCTACTTACTTAACAGTTCTCGCCACAGTATAGCTGAAATATTGCTGAAGTTGGCGTAAAACATCAATCAATCAATCAACAAAAAAAATCACCTATTTTGAACTCTTTTTAGCTCACCTGGCCTAAAAGGCCATGTGAGCTTTTGCCATCACTTGGCGTCCGTCGTCCATCTGTCCGTACTTTTTTACATTTTAACTATCTCCTCTGAAACCACTGGACCGATTTGAACCAAACTTTACAGGAATAATACTTGTAAGGTCCTTTACGAAGACTGCTTAAATTTTTCAGATTGGCCAAAAAACATGACCGCCAGGGCGAAACATAGTTTAACATTGGAACTTATTTAAATATCTCCTCTGAAACCACTGGACCAATGTGAACCAAACTTTTACACGAATATTGTTTGTAAGGTCCTTTACTAAGATTGCTTAAATTTTTCAGATCGGGCAAAAAACATGGCCGCCAGGGCCAAACATAGTTTAACATTGGACTCTATGGGAAAAGCACACTTTAACCATCTACTCTGAAACCACTAGACCAATTAGAACCAAATTTTACAGGAATCATGTTTGTAAGGTCCCTTACTAAGGTTGCATAAATTTTTCTGATCGGCCAAAAAACATGGTTGCCAGGGCCAAACATAGATTAACATTGGACCTTATAGGAAAGCACATTTTAACCATCTCCTCTGAAACCACTGTACCAGTTTGAACCAAACTTTACAGGAATAATGTTTGTAAGGTCGTTTACTATGATTGCTTAAATTTTCAGATCAGCCAAAAACATGGCCGCCATTGCCAAACATAGTTTAACATTGGACCCTATGGGAAAACACACATTTTAACTATCTCCTCTGAAACCACTGTACAAATTTGAACCAAACTTTACAAAATAATTTTTGTAAGGTGCTTAAATTTTTCAGATCGGCCAAAAAACATGGTCGCCAAGGCCAAACATAGCTTAACATTGGACCCTACGGGAAAAGCACATTTAACTATCTCCTCCGAAACCACCGGACCAATTTGAACCAAACTTTACAGGAATAATATTTGTAAGGTCCTTTACAAAGATTGTTTAAATTTTTCAGATCGACCATAAAACATGGCTGCCAGGGTCAAACATAGTTTAGCATTGGAACCTATGGGAAAACACAAATTTTGATTATCTCTTCTAAAACTACTAGAGCAAATTAAACCAAACTTTACAGGAATGATGTATGGAAGGTCCTTCAGGTAGAATGCCTACATTTTTTTGATCTTCCATAAAACATGGCTGCCAGGGCCGAACAAAGTTTAACATTGGACCCTATGGGAAATGCACTTTTAACTATCTCCTCTGAAACTACTAAAGAGAATTGATCCAAACTTTACAGAAATGATGTTTTGAAGGTCCATCACTAAAATTGTCCAATTTTTTTCTGAGCTGCAAAAAAGAAAAACGTGGCCGTCAGGGCCAAACAGAGTTTAACAATGTACCCTATGGGAAAATACACATTTTGACTATCTCTTTTGAAATGATTTTAGAAGATTAAACAAAACTTTACAGCAATGATGTATGGAAGGTCCTTCACTTAGATTGCTGCCATTTCTACAGTTTCTCAGATATAAAAATCTGCTGAAACAAGAAAGCCAGGTGAGCGATACAGGCTTCCTGAGCCTCTAGTTCCATTATATTACGAATTTTGACAGTTGCAGACGAGTAGAATGTAAACAAAAGAGGTATTTCCCCTTTAAGAAAGAATGTACTTAATATATTACCCCACACGAAGAATGTGCTGAATGATATTGACCAGGAAAAATAGTTCCGTCTGTTGCCGACAAAATACTCATACATTGGAAACAATCACGAACATCACTCATTAATAGATAATAAAGCATCATATAGTGAAAATATATTTTATTTTTAGCACACACAAAAACACCATTATCACAAAAATAGTAATGGCGCATAATATGATACCCTGTCGCGTTTCACAAAGTTTCTAAGTAAAAAGGGGCATAACTGCAGAACTATATGTAACACGGAACCCAAAATTACTCGTCACCTGTGTTTTGTAGTAAACAATTTACATACCAAGTTTGAAGACCTTGTGTTATTTCATTCACAATTTATTAGTACGAAACCCTAAAAACTGCAAAATTTCAGTTTCAAGGGGCATAACTCTAGAACCCCTTGAACCTCTGAACTCAAAATTGAACATGACCTGATTTTGTCGTAAACATCTTACATACCAAGTTTGAAGACCTTGTGTTATTTCGTTCACGGGTTATCAGTTGGAAACCCTAAAATTCGCAAAATTTCAAAGTTTCAAGGGGCATAACTCCAGAACCCATTGGACCTCTAAACCCAAAATCGAACTTGACCTGAGTTTTGTGGTAAACAAGTGGCATACTAAGTTTGAAAAACTTAGTGTTATTTCGTTCACAAGTTATTAGTGGGAACCTTCTGGGGACGGTCGGACGGACGGACGGACACACGAATGAGGGTATCACATAATACCTCGCCACTTCGTGTTGCGGGGTATAAAACCACATTTACAGTTATATTTATTGTAGTTTGAAGTAATGACCAATTTTGGCGGGAAAAAGGTCGTGAAGCTTGTCCTACAGCCCCCTGTGTAAGACAGAAAAATCTTTTCCTCTGAAAATCCAGAGCTACTTTATCCACTGTGTAACATTTTCCTTTGATGTGCGAACCTACTATAGACATGATTAAGAATATGGATAAAGTATAACTTTTTTAAATTTGTTATATCAATAAAACAATTAAAGTGTGTGTGATTAATAAAAGGCTCGATCGTGATAAATGTACACAAACATGTGCACATCTTGTTTATTATGTCTCGGCCAGGTAACTATAAATAGTTTATGAAAAGAGCCACATTCTAATGTAATACTGACAAAATCGCCATAAATACCTGATTAAGTTAAATTGTTCCTTATCAGGTAAAATATATATCTCGATAAAATTAAAACATAAATACTATTTTCATAAACGGACGCCTTAACTTTTAATCGAAAGCATTTTGTCGGTGCAGTTTGTGTATTTTTGAGAGATTTTCACTTTCAAATTAAACACGTCATATCTGAGTCTTTTTATTTTTGCTTTATTTTATTTTATTATAATTTTTTTTTTTGTGTATTTTATTCTGTACATATTGCTTGTAGATTATCTTAGTGTATCTAATTTCAAAATATTTTGGTTTTCATTTATGATTGATTGATTGATCGAATATTGTTTAACGTCTACTATGCAATATATCAGCTATATCAAGACGAGAACAAGTTTGTTAATAAATAATCACTTTGGGTTATGGAAAGGGTCATTGGACGGGAAATTCTTACTGCCACTGAATAGGGTGAAATCGAAATGGTCGGGGAATTTAGCCCTGCAGCCGATCACATACGGACCACTCAAAAAGAGTCTTTAACGTGCAGAAAGCGTGGCATTTCTTCCAACACGTGGACCTGAGTTTACATCCTATCCGAAAGATGGGTTGTGTATTTATTCATCCCGCACAACCTCGGGATGGGTCCTATTTCTATATTCCGGGGTTCCCTCGGGGTCAGCCCCGTTTAGGAGGGGTCATACCCCGCAAGCCGGAGATACTTTGTCTTTCTATACCCCGGGGTATATGTGCAATGTGTTATATATATATGTAATAATATGTATTGTCTTTCTTTTTACCATGAAAATTTGTGTAAAAAGAAATAAAGATTCTGAATTCTGACTAAGTTATAGGTCTCCAATAACTGAATCTGGAACCTTTTATACTTTCGTCCACTGGTCGAGTACCAGTTATCCCCAATTTTCACGTGCTTCGAGATCACGCGTGACTTTTGTTACACGGTCATGTACAAAAGTGACAACCTTATCCTAAAAATACTTTTCTTGAAGAAATTTGTTTTAAGTTTTAAAAACAGTGAAATATGGGATAAAATCCCTTGGGAGCCTCTTTAAAATATATATTGCTATGTGGGGGTCACGTATGATAATTAGCTAAAAATAGATTTTTTACATGTGATGTCGCAAAAGAGAACTTTGGTTGTCAGCTATGTTATCTGCCAGAAATAATTGCTTACTATGTGGCTTTCTCCTCAAATAGTCAAATCAAGATGAATTGGGGCTGTAAACGTCTTCTATTTTCTTGTCATCGTCAAAAACAGGAGAGCGAATTTCGCATTGATAAAAATCATGCTACTTTCAGTCTGAAAATTGCATCGGCTGACCTTTCATGCTTTATTCCCCTTTACTTCATCCCTTTTTGGAGTACTTCAGTGGATTAAAGTGTACATTTAATAGTTTGAAAAAAGCTGATGCATATTTTGAAAGATGGCGATAACTGGTACACATATCAGCAAAAGTTGTCGAGAAAACCAACACTTTTCAAAATGACTATATTACTACGCATGTGCAATGAAACTGAAAATGAACATGATTGGTTAGCGTATTCCTTGGTAAATTTTTACAATATAACGCATTAAAAGTTAAGTCCGAGTTTAAGAAGATCAAATGCAAAATCACATTGTGAAAATGGCGATAACTGGTACACGACCAGCATAAATTCAGCTTATGGTGTTCGATTTGGCTTTGACAATGTTCATGATTCAACATATTAGATACCTAAAATTGGCTTACATTGTATAATGAGCATTAACAGAAATTAAGGTTTTTTTCTATTGATTTCCTTACTTAAGTACGCAAATTTAAAAGAAAAATGATTATCACTGACATTATATATATATATATATATATA